>JAANDH010000002.1:5979-270005 GCA_011799765.1 Nymphaea thermarum | reverse complement strand
AAGGAGTTAATACTGCCATACATGAAGTCTGAAGATCAAACTGCTGATGTCCTAACCAAGGCCTTAAGTGTAACTCCATTTGAGAGAAATGTATCCAAGTTGGGCATGTTTGATATGTATGCCCAACTTGAGGGGGAGTGTTGACGGGTCTTCTATTGTACGGGTCCGGATCCGATCCAGATCCGGTTTGCCCTAAGGAATACTTAAGTCCTTATAAACCCTAATCTCTGTGTGTTAATGAAGTTTTGAAGAGAGAGAGTGTCTGGCTGCTAGTGGGCGTCAGACCTCCTCACCCGTGGTTTTTCTTCCCTCGTGTTGAGGGTTTTCCACGTTACGTTGGTGTGCATTCTTCTACTCTATTGCATATTTGTTCTCTACAAGGATCATCACGAGTATTAAGCGAGGAGAACCCTAATCGGGGATTAGCGTCAGCGTGGGTGAATTTAGAGGCTTTATTGGGTGCCTTGCTCTTGTAACCAGCTATGTTATCCAGAGGTTGACAGTTGGTTAGTCTCTTACACCCCATTATATAACACCCCCCCCCCCCCCCCAATGTTAATTATATAACAATGGACCAAAAATAACATGTTATTTATACAAAAGTCTACAAGAATGTGCTTGTTAATATCATGTCCTTCCCTTCCATCTATGTAAAGCACCCACAGAAGTCTTGCCGAGTATTTTGCACAAGCACTCTATCAATCATCTTATTATATTCCTACTTTTTGTCATTGAGATTGGTGTATTTATTCATTCTTCTAGTGACTGATTTCGTTTGCTGGGTAAGCTGAAGATATCAGAAGCTAAAATTTCAGATTTGCGTTTGGTTTTATTAACAAACCAAGTCAGAGGAACTGAAATTTAACTTGCGTCAGTCCATTACTGTCTGCCTTGTGACGTGATGGAGGACTATGGAAATCTTCCTGGAGCCACACCAAGTTGATAAACAGCACAGACAAACCTCTACCAGCCAACAGTTGTAGCTTAATCTAAGTGATACCGTAGCTGGAAAACTCCCTGCATTCTATCTATCTATTTAAATTACTACACTTGTATGTTAAGTGCAAATATGAAGAGCTGAAAAATGGCTGTGTTCAATCCTAGTCTCAATATATAATGCTTTAGTTCCTTTGTTCAAAGGTCTTTGGTTTCATAAATCAATTTATAATCCTTTAGTTCCTTCGTTCAAGGGTCTTTGGTTTTATACATCAATTTGCTGAATGGGTCTTCTGCATTTCACTAGTTCCAAAGAATTGGGGGCCCTGGAGTATTTTAGCATAGACTGAGAAACTATAGTTTAAAAGTTTGAAGTTAGGGTTTTGAAAAGTGTTGGTCTGATGACCACCAATTGTTCAAGTTCTGCATCAAATAGATCAGTTCTGTTCCATGAACCCTTTCATGTAGGTGGTGACTTAATGAGCTTAGCTGGGCGGTTCGATGCCTACAAGAACCTGATATAGGCTTGGGGACAAAGGGCACAGTTATGGTGGCTCATTGAGTGGGTTGGACCACTTTTCACATAAATTGTCACTGATCTTCGAGTAGTGTACACTCATATAAGATGGTTTAGATCCGTGGTGTGATGTGGGCTTCTACTAGAAGTATTTGCTTCCATTGCACTGTAATATAAAGGGTGGTTCTTGGTGTCATTCACGTTTTGCAGCAGCCTCATTTCGCTACTCACCGCATCTTTATGGAGATTATAAAGACAGCAAAATCTTGTGTTGCTTATGCCCCTTAACTTACATGATATTTTTTGTGTTTAACGAAGATGAACTATTCAGTACTGATTCTAATGGTTCTTTCCATTTCTCATATGAAAATTCTTTTTAACTTGTTCTTTCGTTACACTTTTACTTTTGGATTATTAGACTATCTTTTCTTTTCTTATAGAGTCGCTATATTGGTGCACTCTCTACTCCTATTGCATGCTTGGGTGATCTAGAGCCAGATTGGAAACCTGGCTTTAGCATCAAAACTAGTTTCAAAGCAAGCATGTTTGTTGCCAAAGTCAAATTTCTAATCCGTTTTTAGTTTTAGTTGTGAACTGGCTACCATTTCGTGCCATTATGCTGATTTGCTATGACACCTATGCTTTCTGTGGCATACATCTGGAGTACTTGATGTATGTTACTGAATTCTTATACATCCCATATGGCTGCCTCTTATATGACTAGCTTGTGCAGGAATTAGCCAGTGGTGCTGGTGAGGATGTTGTATTTGCGATGAATACATTCATAAAGCGTCTTCTTGGGGCTTCAGATCCTGAACAAATGAAGGTATGGAATCAGTGTGCCACGATTCCTTGCACTTCAGCTGAAGGACACACCGTCTTTCTATTGTTCAATAGAAAACGATTGCATCTCATTTATTTCATAATTGTCATTGTGTGTGAAACATAACTGTGGATATAAGCATATTTGTGCTAGTAGGCGTTTATTGTAGATCTGCTATGCCTGTGTTTGTCTGCTTCTTAGAAGGTAAGAGGACATTTAGGCTTTTCAAATGTGGAGTGAGAGAGATGATTTCCCATAATTTAGATCCTTATTGTTTCATAATACTTTCATGTCTACATTTAACATGATCATGATATGATGCTTATGGGAGTTATTAGTGACATTGTTGACCAAAAAGCTTGGATTATTATCAGGCCTCCTGTACATAGGAAGCATCTAGCCATGGTTGCAGGTTTCTTGTCTGTAAACTCAATTATTGTCATAGAGGCTAGATACTTTTGCTGTTGGATACAAGTCTTGATCAGGTTGGCATGGCTGTGATTTTTGAGTTTCCATAATAGCCAAATAGCCAGATTAGGTTTATTAATGAGTTTCTGTTGCAGAGGTTGGTGCATGCGGATGTCCAGGCAGGAACTAATTTCGCATTTCCTGTCATTCTGCAGGCAGCAGCAACACAGACTTCAGCTCCGGAGCTTGCAAATTTGCTCTACTGGCTGATGGTTGTGGGTTACAGCATCCGGAATATTGAGGTGCGGTTTGATATGGAGCGGGTTCTTGGCACCACCCCAAAACTTGCTGAGCTACCGCCTGGTGAGAGACTCTAGTACTGCTGTTGGACTGTCGGGCCAGAAATGGACGTGGCAGATGGCGATGAACAGAGCATGATTCATGCCTTGAATTTCTTGCAGAGACATATTCATGTAACAGCTTTAATTTGCTCGGCCGTTTCTAGAGCTTCTTGTCTAGCGAAAATCAGCAATATTTTTTCCAAGTGAAGAATGGTAGCTGAAAGCAATAGGTTGAACGCAACAAACTTTATAATCACTTCTGTTCAATCATTACGCCCATGAGTGGGATCAATTTGAATTATAACACAACCATGGAATGCGATTTCTTGTAACCATGGATCAATGCAATTTCTTGAAGATTAACTGAACTCTGTACTCGTGCGCTTGTGTGCGTGTGCGTGAGAGAGAGAGAGTCCTGTCAATGGGATGCAATTTTTGGTACTTATGGAGAGAGATCACAAATTCATGGAGACGACATCTGATGTAGTGGTGGTGGTATGAGAGAGACGAAAGCCATCTCTCTTCGTCTTATCTCCAAGGTTTAAGGTTGCTTTGAAATTACTGTCATACGGTATATATATTTTAACTTGAATGTTTGCACGCCACCACTGCCCAGAAAAGTAGAATCCACAATAATTAAACTGAAAACACATCATCGGCCCTCAAACAGCTTCTTGGGATCATATGTTGCACAATTGACAAGTCAAAGATTTTTAGGTACTTTTATTATATTAAAGGCCAAACTTTATTTTTAATCAGCAAGAATAAAAAATATATATCTCTTTGATAAAAAATATATATCTCTTTGTCCTTTTGACCTGGTTTCTGTGGGACCAAGCCATAGGAACAAGACAAATATCATTGGAAAACTTCGAAAAGAAAATTGTTTTGCATGTCTCATTTGCGATGAAGAGGTTTTTAAAAGACTCATTTTGTCGTTCAAAGCCATTGACTAAACTTTCAAGTTCGGGAAGTGCCTTGTCTGAATTATGACATTATCCTTTTCTTGAAGATTATACATATAAAGACATTAATATTCATTAATTGGCTTCATCGTGACGAGAACGTTACATGAGACTTGAGAGAATTCTTGGCGACGTTAGTGACTGTCGATAAAGATCAGCAACCATTTTTCCAAGCAAAATTGACCACTTAAAGAGCCAGATGAGAGATATACGCCCAAGCTTAAGAATCGTGAATAATTGATACAGTGTGAACAGATGAAGCATTTCTGTTCGACTGAAGGACTTCTAATGAGTCTCCGCTCCATCTTTTCAAAAATTTGTTTGATTGGGTCCAAGTTTTCTGTCTCTTATCTTGAAGAGGTCAAAAGACCCAAGTGAAAGACACAATTCACAAATACGCCTGGGCATTGGGCCGCCCGGCCAGGCCCCACCCTATAATGAGTCAGGCTGAACCGACATCCAAAACCGGGCCCGGCCCGACTCGAAAAACCTGAGTCAGAGCCCGGCTTGACTCGAAAAACTTGAGCCTGAGCCCGGTCTGATTAAATTTAATAATATATTTTTAATATAAAATAATATATAAATATAATTCATTATAATAAAACATTATAAATATATATATACATATAAATATAATTCATTATAATAAAACATTATAAATATATATATAAATTAATAAAAAAACTAAAAAAATAAATTATTGAGCCCAAATCGGGCTTATTGGGCTCACCCGGGCCAACCCGACAAGAAGCCCGGCTGACCGGGGTCCCTTTTTCCAGGGCCCAGGCCCGTACCCGGTGGCGGCCCGGGTCGGTGCCAGCCTTATTCACAAATCAATTAGAAATAAATTTTGATTGAACTGACTTTTCAAGTCAATCTACAATGCTGGCAAAACATGGTACTTGGCAAAGAATATATATTTCTCATGAGGAAGCCACGTTCACTCTCTTCTTTAACTGCTAGACAATACGCAGTGTCATGCTGAATTAGAAAAGACGAAATGCAAAATAATTTAAGAAATTATAAGCAAAAACTGAGCCTTTCTCAAGAAAGTTCATGAACACAGGTTCCTGTTTTTCAGATTATGATGAAAAGGCGGGCTTTTGAAAGCTATATAGTGTGGAAAGAAGAACAACGGATCCTTGTTAATAAAATGATGAGATGAGATCCTTTCTCATTGAAACGGAGAAAGGCTGCGGGGCCAGCGGAATGGGAAACTCATGCATTTTCCGGCCTCCCATTCCAATGCAAACTGGTTTTGTGGCAAATTTTTCTCTCGAAACTCCGTGGAATGAAAAAGCCCAAACGGGAAAAACAGGCGTTCGGAAAGGAATGTGGCCATGCGGGCCGTGTGCTTCCCGTTTATCCGTCAAGAATGCGCCGGCGATATTCTTCAAATTATTCTAACGGGAAGAAAAAAAATTAGCTGTTAAAAAGACACAAATTTCAATGATAATTACCGTCTATATAAAGTTCTTTTCTTTTACCGACACCTGCACACCCAGCATTGATCTTAGGTAAATCATGAATCGAGGCGCCGTATAGGACCCTTTTCTCAAGTTGGTGTTTGTCATCTTTAGATTGTCAATTTTACAGCCGGATTATTCCGCTCAACTTGATGAATCATGCCAGCATCGATGATCTGTTTATATTTTTACATTTTTCTTATATATATATATTAAGAATAATTTAAGAAAAGCCAAACTTCAAACTTTGGTAACATTTATGTCTGTCTAATTCATTGGTGGGGCAGTATTAGCTGATATGGGTTGACATTTCTTGATACTGGCAATGTTGTTTTTGATTATTTGGTATATAAGACGATGCGAGTTTGTTTGATCATTGAACTGGAAAACTAAAGGTAGCGTTTCGATGCACACTAAAAGAATTTAGTTTTGCGAAAACTCGTTTGGAATCGGCTTTGAAAAACTGGTTCGTGTGTTTGACTACAGGATCAAAACACTTTTCTCTCTCTTTTTTTTTTTCTTTTTTGTGAATAACCTGAGGTGCCATGCTAATTCATTTCCTTATAAAAACAGTTTTTTGCCAAAACTCATTTTTGGTGTCATCCAAACTTCTTTGAAATGAGTTCACTTAAAAATCATGCTTTATCTGCTCAATATCCAAGAAATTATAAACGAGGAACTTCAAATTGGGACTCCAATTTGTCATCCTCTCAATTCCAATACTTGGCACTTGAACTCACGTTTGTTTTGCAATACGAACTTATTAACTATAACTGTAACTCCAGAGAAAATCTCAGGCACGTTCGAGGGAAGATGATGAGAATCTACGACGCCGTAAGACGCCTCGCTGCTTGGCCGGGAGTCGGAATTTCCGTCGCAACCTGAGGCGATTGTTATACAGGCATGTTTGGTTTCACTTTGACGTGAAATTCCGATTTCTTCAAAAATGCATAAAATATTTGTTCCAACTCGAATCGTAATACGACACAGTCAAATCTCTTTTCCGGAAAGAGATAAACGGGAAAAAGACGAAGGCTAACGTACATTTTGCTTGCTGCAACAAAAAAAAAAAAAGAGTCCCCAGCTGATCTTTTGCGCTTCCCGCCAGGCAGACGCCGGAAAAAGGAAAAGGAGAATTTCTTATCTATGGGTTCTTACTTGCGTTTTCATTTCTTGGAGAAAGGCCTCAACTTTCCAGGAAGGAACTGCAACAAGAAAAGGCCGAAGGCCTTTATACGCTTCAGAGCACGCGTTCTTCGTGAAAACAAAAGTCGTCCATTTCCGGGGGTAAAAAAAGGGATAAAAAAGAAGTTACTTCCACATGTTCTTCCCCATAAATACAGCCTGCTCTGTACTCCACCGTCGTCACTCTTCTGCAACCACTACGCTCTGTTAGAGCGTGACAGAGGGAGAGGGAGGGCTCATCTTTTCTCCTACCACCATGAATCCCACCCCTTTTCTTCTCTTCCTCCTGCTGCTCGGAACCTCCACAGTCAGCAGCGTGACCGCGTTGGGGTTCAAATGCAGCGGCACCGCCACGAAATGCCAAGCCTTGGTAGGATACACCCCAAAGAATGCGTCGGCTCTCTCCGCCATCGCCTCCCTCTTCGGCCTCAAGTCCCACTCCTCCCTCCTGGGGCCCAACAACCTCCCGCTCAACACCTCCAAGCACCACAAGATCACCCCCGGCCAGGCGGTCCGTGTCCCCATCAGCTGTAGCTGCGGCAATGGCAGGGGCTACTCCGACCGTTCTCCGGTGTACGTCGTGAAGCCCTTGGATTTCCTCGACCATATTGCGAGGGATGTGTTCTCCGAGCTCCTGAATTACAGCTCCATCGTGACTGTCAATAGCATCCCCAACCCCAACCTGATTCAAGTGGGACAAAAGCTGTGGATCCCGCTCCCTTGCAGCTGCGACCAAGGAGAATCCTTCCCGATTGAACACTACGCCCACGTTGTGGCGAAGGGCACGGACCTGACTGGAATCGCCGCCCAGTTCCGGACTACCCAGGAGAAGCTCATGGCTCTCAACGACATCACCGACGCCACCACCCTCCAGGCAGGCCAGGTGCTCGACGTGCCCCTCCGAGGTGAGCCCTCTCCTGATCGCCCCTCTCTCCCTTCCTCACGCAGGCGTGCGTATGGTTCAGTCATTAGTCTGAAAAAGGAACGCGATTTTTCGTGAACGAATTTACGATCTTGTCGTTTCGGGCTCCTGCCTTGGTAAGATTTTTGGGTTGGAGAGCCAAATTCCCAAAATAGCTTAGTCATTTAGGGCTTGCGCTGGGATGGTAGTAGAACGCTTCTCTTTAGAACATATTTTTATATAGTATCATGTTTATTGAGAATGATTTGATACATTTTTTGAGTACTTTTATGGTTGATGAGATTGGCGCATCGTGGTGGTCAACTTTGTTTTGTTACGGTGGGTGGTCGCTCTTAGTTGAAGCAAATCGTTCGACTATGGATCTTAATCGAGGCAATAACAGAACTTTTTGTTCGTTTATTTCTTGCAGTTTGCTCTTCTGCAATCCAGAACACGTCGTTGGACAGTTCTTTGGCGGTGGCTAATGGCAGCTATGCTTTTACTGCTAAGAACTGCGTCCTGTGCAAATGCAGCAGCGCCTCCTGGCAGTAAGTCCTCATCCCTTCTCCATCTCTGTTTCTTTTTATGCTCTCTGCTAAAGCGACTTCAATTTCTCAGGGAATTCTCTACGGATCGCCGCCTGATTTTTTTTTTTTGCCCTTTCTTTTCTGGTGTTGCTGCAGATTAGATTGTGAGCCCAATACCCTAGGCAACTTAACCTGCCCTTCCATGGAGTGCAGCGGCACGGGCATGACCATGACCCTCGGGAACCGGTCTACCGTCAGCTCCTGTCAAGAAATGGTGTGCTCTTATGCTGGTTACACAAATAACAATACCATCCTGACCACCATGATCACCCAATCAACTTGCCCTGGTTCACGTAAGTGCCTCCTTCTTCTTCCTGAAGACGATAAATCTTGACCTCTTAGTGCATTAGAGGCGATTAAGCCCTTTTCCATGAAAAAAGATGAGGAAACCATGCATACTTGGTTGGTGGATCAGCTGTAAAGCTTGTCGTGTTGGTTTAATCTGTTCTCTTCTTCATATGGTCGACTTCTCCAAGACATAAGGCTCCAAGTTGAATGATCTTTGAGCAACATCTGGGCAGGCAGGGCCAAAAGGCCTCGGCCTCTCAAGAGACCACAGTGTTCATTGATGCCATTACAACTACACTTGCTAAGTTCACCAACATATTAGATAAGAAACTGTAAACGCATGTTTAGATAGAGCATTTGACGCGTCGATCTGCTTAAACAAAAGTATGTTGGTGATACCATCGTTAGTATTCGTGACGGTGGCTCTTGATATCTAGAATAAGCAAGATGTTAAGCAAAAATTTAAAGGGGCAGACCAGATTAGAACTTTGATCTCAAGAGCTGCCCTGTAGATCTTTGGATCTACCTTTATCTCTAGGTTGTTGTATAAAGCCTGGCCCACTACGCCCCACTTTATTTAGGTCTCACTTGGTGCTTGATTACTTCAGATTTATGAATGTGATGTAGCATGCTTTTTGTTGACATGGCAAAAGCTTCACATTAAAATTCACTGTTCTCTGATTTTTGTTTCCAATGTTTGAACGTGATGTTCTTTTGAGCGATGTGTGGGCTGAGCTCCCACAGATGTTACTTCTTCGAGCCATGTGCTTGTAGGGGCTAAGTGGTTGTTTGCTGAGCTCAAGTTTTAAAAAATTCTCACCTGTAGTGCGTTGAAACACGTGAAAATTTTAGTATATATTTTTTGGTTTAAACATGAAGAATGTGAATGTTAAAGTTTTATGCACTTGAACATGTAAAATTTGTACGTTTCAATTTGCCCAAGTAATACAACCTTGTGCAAAAGGATTCATGTTTAGAAACGCATGCTAACAAGTGAAGCTAGTGGCCTTTAGTAGAAGCGCCGTCGCTATTTGTGACAAAATTTGTTGGATCGGTGATATGCAGCTGCTTCGTCTCCAAGCGGGAGTTCTCCTGCAAGCGCAGTCATGGGCGTGCAAGGAGCGAGATGGGCTTGGCCATTGATGTTGGGGTTGCTTGCTTCTGTACTGCTGATCCATGCATGAGCTCTAGCTTTTTCTCTTAATGGGCTCCATCAAGTGCTCAAATGGAAGCGCACCCAATCGGATCAAGCGTTATTCCGTCGTCGACTCATCGTCTTGTGTCGTCTTCTTGTCATTTATTTATTTTTCCTTTTTTGATCATTTGTGGTCCTGCTGTATAATGTGAGCGAGAAAGACGGAGCTGTGTGTTGGTAAACCTTGTTTTGAAGTTTTTGAATGTCATTTTCCTTTTCTGATATGTCTTCCTCCTATAATAGTGCAAAGCAGATCTTTTTCACAATTGCTACGTTTTTAGATCCCGCTCTTATGGGCGTTGTGGGTGGTGGCGGCGGCGGCGGCATGGTTCCCTGAAATTGGGTTGCTTTTGATGGCACCGGCAATTAGATTTGAGACTGTATTAAAAGATGTGGTTTGAGAGATCCTCAATGTGTTTAAATTGCAGATCTCAGTAACGTTGATTTTAAATTGATGTTACATGTAAAAAAACAAAAAAACCATATATCTAAGGTTGGAGACTGGGAAGGGGGGAGATGGTTTTACCCTAAATCCATGGATCCAAGATGTTAGGGATCTTATATCACTGTTGGTCTAAGATTTGAGGTGAAACAAACAAGTCCTTAATCAATTTCCATGTTGTTGTTCTCTCTCTAACTCTCTCTCACACACACCAACCAATGTATGACAAGGTTGGATCTATAGTGCATGAACAACATGTCTCAAGTTAGATTCTCATGACCATTATCCTTCAATCAGCATTGGAGGTTAATAATAGGCTAGGGGTGATGTCCTACGGCCTTTCAGGACAAGACAAAGGTGTCGAGTAAGCCTGGGCACCGGGCCGGGCCGCCGCCGGGTACCCGGCCCGACTCGGGCCCGGGCCTTGCTTTTATAGTAGTCGGCCCGTTAGTTACCGGGCTCGGCCTGGCCCGGTAACTAACGGGCCGGGCGCGGGCCTGCCGTTTTGATCGGCGGCGGCCCGTGAAGCCCGTTGTTTTTTTTTAAATGAACTTCATTACTCGTTATATTAGAGGGTTAAATAAAAATGAACTTGAGCTTAGAGAGTTAGGGTTTACCTTTCGTCGTCGCCGTCGCCCATCGAGACTCGAGAGATTGCATTTGCGCCACGGCATTGCCTCCTCTTCGCCCATCGGCTGCTCCTCCGGTCGTCGCCATCGGCTGCCTTCTCCGGTGACCGTGTGCCGGCTGCCGTGAAGGTCTTCAATGCTCGTCTGGAAGCCTGCTTCAAAAGGGATTGTTTAAGAAGGCGCTGGAGCTCTTCGTGTTCTGCGAAGCTTTTGTTCCTCTCATCGTCTTCTTCACCAACGGATTAGCTCTGAGATTTTCGTCTCCTTCCCCCCTGATTTCCTTTGTTTTTTTGTTTTGCATGGTCGTGTTTTTTAAGGGCGCCTGTATGGTCGTCTCCTTCCCCCCTGATTTTCACCGCCTGTATGATCGTGTTTCCTTAAAAAAAAGATGCCCTAGCCCCATATCATAAGTTATGGGGTGTATCGGCCTTATTATTGTCTGACCCGGCAGCCATATCATAAGTTATGGACGTCTTGGCTTGTTCTTTGCCAAGGAACAGCGAGTGAAGCATCGAACGGGCCATATTTATTGATGGTCGTGGTTCTTTATGTATTACTTGTTTTATGAGTCGTCTCTATCATTTTTTTACCTAATTGCATTTTTATTACTATTTGTTATGTCTGTATCGACCAGAAAACTGTCATTCATCGACAGACAATTTGTTCATTTATTTTATTTCGTTATTTGGTATCATCAGCAGTACCATAACTGCTCCGAGTGATGTACACACTGCAGTTTCTAAATGGGATTCTGTAATGCTGAAATGTGAATGTCTTTTGGGCATATATTTGTTTTTGTTGTATTTAAATGTTTTTGTTGTATTGAATGCTATTGTGGGCATTCAGACAATAGCATTCAACTGTTTTTTGTTGTATCGAAATGTTTTTGTTGGATTATTGCTGCGTCTCAAAGCTCGGCCCAACCCGCCCGGCCCGTTAACAATCGGGCCGGGCCGGGCCTCGGGCATAAACTGAAGCCCGAGGCCCGTTATAACGTAAGCCCGGCCCGGCCCATGTAGAAACGGGCCGGGCTTCGGGCCGGCCCGTTACTATTATCGGGCTTACATTTTTACATTGTTATCGGGCCGGCCCGGCCCGGCCCGATGCCCAGCCTTAGTGTCGAGTTTCTTATAGCAAGCTCGAGCTTGACTCGACTACATAAAATTAAGCTCGAACTTGACTCGTTTAACCAATTTAACTTGTTTAGGCATTAACTCGTTTGGTGTTAACTCGTGTAAGCGTTAGTTCATGTAACTCGTTCAACTTGTGTAAGAGTTTAACTCTTGCAACTTGAGAAATTCTGTTTTTAACTTAAAAGTTAAAGCAGGTGGACGGGTTTTGGCAGTATTATATGGAGTATTAGTTTGCAGATCGAGTCAAATATAAACGAATCGAGTTCTTGAAACTCAAGCTCGACTCATTTATCATTTCGAGTTTTTTTTGTAAGTTCAAACTCGGCTCCTTTATAAACGAGTCGAACACGAGCCGGGTTTTTTCGAGTGAGTTCGAGTCGAGCCCGAGTTGGCTCGGCTCGTTGTGCAGCCCTACTTCTCCCCACTTCCTCATTGGTAAACAAGGCTTTCAAGGTCTCTTTTCCCACCATCGCTTGGGTTCTTTTACAAAAGTGAAAAATTATGTTTGGATCCCTCTTTTTCTCTGGTTACCATTTCCTAAACTTATGTTGGATCCATAACATCATTAACTAGACTCAATGGTCATTAAGTGGATGCTTGAGGGAAGGAGTTGGCACAACGGTCAATGCAGGGGTTGGTAGGCGACCAGTTTTCGTTTCAATTATTATGAGACATCCTAACAGACCGAGAGATTTGAAGAATGTTAACTTTTTGTGCTGAAAAAAAAAGGACCATCGACATGCAAGTTGAAGTGCGGTGAGGGTGATATCTCCAAGCTACAAAAGCAAGCCTTTGTACAACTTGATGAGCGAGCGTTTCGAGTCCACCATCCATACAGCTTTTGCATGTTGCCTTATAAAAAAGTCCGTAGTTTAATTTGATCCTGCAGTTGCATGAGCCTTCGTTTTGGGTCCACCTGACAATTTTATAGGTTAACGTATCAAAGGAGGAGTTCATGACACCAAACTTAGCAGAGTTGGTGTTGTTCAAAAAAATGTCCAATCAGGAAGGCAATGTGAAGCGGGTCAGGTCATTAAAATATTAAAGCGGACTCATTTTATTTATAAAGTTTCCGTTTACTAGAACAATGTAATGGGGTCAAGTCAAGGAAGACCAGTGAAGTCGAGGACCGTGCAACAACTCACTCATCTTTGTCAGTATCTCTCAAGATCTTGAATGAGAACAAAAAAGTTACAAGCCAAGATGTTGCCTATTCGTTTCGCTACTTCCAGCAAATTTCCTTCTTGACAAAACATCACCTCTTTTTCTTCTCCTTGTTTGTTATCTACTGTAGAAAACATCATGAATTGTCTTCATTTCTGCGGCCATTTTCGTACTCGAAACCTCTCTTCAAACGGAGACTAAGAAAATCAACATTCGCACCAGGCAGCCGGGTTGGTGGCTTTGATTGAATCAAGCTTCCTCGGAAGCCACCATGCAAGTTCATTGGTTCGGGAACGAGTATTGATATTTAAGGCGTTCTTGAGGACCAGATGGTTAAGTTGTGCTATCATAATAAGTGGTCAGAGGACTTGACTGCACCAACTCAAGAAGAAGAAAAGCTCGAGTCACCGTGCTAGTCAATTGGCCGGTTCCCTAGTGTGTGTCCGCAATCAAAGATTTGGTTGACTGTTGATTTCAGATTGAGTATGACTTTTTTTTTTATTATTAACACTTGTTCACAAGCTGTTTGGGCCCTAACTTATATTCTGTCAGTGGCTCAGATGATGTATTCACAAAGAAAATTGAACTCTTATATTCTGAACGTGAATGCGCAGACAAGAAGGAAGAACCGTGGAGTCCAGGTCTTCTCTGCCTGCAAATAAATTTCTATGCTGGCAAAGGTAGGCAGGGAGCCAACTAGCAAGTATCGTGGTTAAGATCTGATTTCAGAATTTGAATACTAACAAGAACAATATGAAATCCATTGACATCCCCAAGACCACAATATGTTGTCTGAGTAGACGTCGGAAATCCTTATGAGATTTTTGTGGATTCACATCTCTGTAGCCGGAAAAAATGGAAAAGCGATCAACTTATCATGGATTCAATAGGCCGAAATGTCAAATAGACTGTAATAGATTGGTCTAGCCCTTCCAAGACGGAAATTTATGCACTGACCCACCCCTTTGACGCTCTATATAAAGAGAAGGAGCGAGACAGAGTGGGGGAGACTTCATTCTCAGTCTTTTATTAGAATTTAAACTCACACATTGCCGTTCAACCAAAATTTCTAACTCCGTCACCACCGTCGTCGATTTCTCCGATAGACGCCATGAAAGTACGGACCACCTTCTTCTTTCTGGCGTTGCTGCTAACCACGCATCTCTGCGCGCGCAGAGCCGCTGCCCTAGGATTCAAGTGCTCCAGCGCCACCACTCACACTTGCCAGTCCATGGTCGGCTACATCGCGTCCACAAACACCACCCTTGCGGCTGTCGCCACCAAGTTCGGCCTCCGCTCCTACGCCGTTCTGCTCGGCCCAAACTCGCTTCCCCTCAGTGCCTCCGGCCACCACCCAGTCGGATCCGGACAGACGGTCCGGGTCCCCATACCCTGCCGCTGCACGGGCGGGAGTGGTTACTCGGATCGGGTCCCAGTGCACACGGTCCAGGACAATGAGTACCTCTACGTGATAGCCATGGAAGTGTTCTCGAGTCTCGTGGACTACCCATCCATCGCCGCCGTCAATCGGATTCCGGACCCCAGGACGATCCATAAGGGGCAGAGGTTGTGGATCCCGCTCCCGTGCAGCTGCGACCCGGTCGGGAAAAAGTTCCCGGTCATTCATTACGCGCACGTCGTCCTGCCGGGCTCCTCCTTGAACGGCATCGCCGCCCAGTTCGGTGATGATGAGGGCCAGATCATGAAACTGAACGGCATTGAGAACCCGAACCTCCTTGCGGCAGGGCAGGTCCTGGACATCCCCCTTAGAGGTGAGCCTGTTTCGAATCCGATCTAACTGGGAAATGTACTTGTTTGTCCTGAAAGTGGATTGCCCTGCAGTTTGTTCCTCTCAGATCCGGAATTCTTCATTGGACAAGTCCTTAGCGGTCGCCGGCGGCAGCTACGCCCTTACTGCAAATAACTGCGTCCAGTGCAAATGCAGCAATTCTTGGCAGTAATTACTTTCACCTCTTTTTTGAGCTTATCTGTCTTATTATTGACCATTCTTGCTATGGAAAGAAGTTTTTGGCTCAATTTTGTTAGAAATTGCCTCGATTTGATCTGAGGTCCGCCGGATTCCATCTGTGATTTAACTCTTACAGTTAATGAACAGTTCGGTTCCTGCTAAATTGTGATTAAAAGATCATTCCTCAACGACGCTTAACATCATTTTATTTCTTCGAGTTGTCAGGGCAAGAGATTTCTTAGAAACGCTTGTCCAACACTTTTGGTACAAAAGTTTGATTCTCTTTTCATTTAAACAACTTTTTGGTTGTTGCAATTCCTAATTTTTGAGGTTGCGTCCTTTCCTTTGGTGGTGTTAAATTTTCAGACTGCAGTGCGAACCAAATCCTGTGGCGAATGTGTCCACTTGCCCCTCCATGCGCTGCAAAGGCACAAACATGGTCATCGGCGACTCTGTCACCGGCACTGGTTGCGGTTCTCCGACTTGTTCATATGCCGGTTACACAAATCAGAGCATTCTCACGGCCATAACCGCCGGAGCAACATGTGTACCTGCCGGTGAGTTCACATTCTATTGCTGAACATTTGAAACACCACGTCGCAGTAGTAAAATGATTTGGAAAACTAACTTATTTGAAACACTACCTATATACAATTTTTTTATAAATTGAAACTAACTAGAGAGGTATGACCTCTAACTTGAAAAACCTAAGATAAAAAAAACATGTTTTTTCAAAGTACAATAAAATTTTGTGAAAATTCAACAACCAAAGGATCTTTTTTTTTTGCTTGTTAGCTTTTAGGTGCACACCGAAGAAAGAAAAAATATTGACTCAATTAAAAAACTTGTTAAACGAGAAATAAACGAATTTAATATATAAGAATTATAAGCGAATACCCAATAAAAAATGAAATCAAGTTGACAAGTTTTGTTCCTTAAAATAAATTTCATGCTAGGTAATATCAATTTTAAATGTCTAATGTAATATAAATAAACCGAAAAGCATATGATATCTTAGATAACCAGCAAGAATGACTACCGGTCAATGTGTCATTCTTGTCGACCGTCATCAACCATTGAACCGGAAGAGAGGACGAGAAAAATATAAAAGAGAAACAAAAATACTCATCAAAACTGAATCAAATCATTGTTGAAGATCACACATGTGCTGCTAGAGAGTTCACCAAAGAGCACGGTCAAAAGATTTTTTTTTTTTGTTGTATTTTATTGGGAGAATTTTGGTCATTACACTTTTATGCACATTTTCTTTTTTTTGCATGTAATCAATTTCATCGAGGAACTCTTTTTATTTTCCGACTCTTTATAGTGCCGGTTATATATCCGATTCATTTAATTTGAAAAAATCAGATACGAAAAAGATTGAATAACCAAATCAGATCAGATTTAGTTTTAGAAAATAACATACTTTTCTGTATTCATGTTTGAATCTGAACCTCAATTCAAATATGTGAATACTCGAAAAATCGGATATAGTTGATCCATTCATTAGTGAGGTGCGTGCACCAAATATGCCTCTCATTCATCTCCTTTTTGATGCGTTCTACTATTTTATGAGCTGCATGGTGTCGCTTTTCTCCTCCCCATTTACTTTCAAGTGTTAAGTATTAATTGATCGCATCCATGGGCTCACTCTCTTTTAATGAAATGAACTAGCTGCTCCAACTTTGCCACCCACCGGCGCGTCCCCGCCTCCACCGTCAACCGGTGCCCGGCAGCCTACTGGAGCGCCCCCCGCTCAGCAACCCACTGGTGTCGTGCAGCCTCCCGGTGTGCCCTCTTCTCCGCAACCCAGTGATCTTCCCAGAAGCTCTGCTCCTCGGCACCATGCTGTAAGATTGACATGGCAGCTTATCTTCTACGCAACCTTAGCTTTTCTGTCATCTGCCTTTCCTTGGCAGTGTTGAAGACTCTAGTCTCGAACAAGCTTTTTCGTCAGTTTTGTATAGTTTAACTGAAATTGTCGAATTTTACTTTGTTTTTCTTCTTCTTCCTCGAGTTTTCCTTTGTTAATGTTGAAAGGATGAGTACTAGTAGCGGAGCCATCGTGGGGCTGGATGAGTACCAGTAGCGGAGCCATCGTGGGGCTGGCATGGGCGGCTGCCCATGCCAGCCCAAGATAGCTCCATGTTTTTGCTTGTTTTATTTCAAGTTTATTCGTGCATGTACATTTGGCTTCGGCTTCTGTTTACCTTTTCATAAAATTAAAGTTATGGGCATTGCACACCCACGAAAAAGAAACTCAACTGCTTATACTTATAGCAGTAGCGGAGCGAGCATGGAGCTGGCATGAGTAGCCCAAGGTACTAATACATAGTGCCACATAGCCAAAAATTTCTAGTTCGGCCACTCATGAGTACATTATTAATGTGTGGAAGAAGTGCTACTTTTATTTTCTAGAAATGAAAATAAATAGATTTTCAAATATTTCTGTCTAGCTGTACCCGAGGTCGGAGGGATCGATCCACTTTAAATATGTATTCAACCGATCGCTTACCGCAGACAACGCGCAATGACTGGAAGATTGTTTAAAGTCGATACATGTTAGATCTTTCTGGTGTGATGTGACAGAAACGATAGCTGACTGAATAAATTTTCATTGAAATTTGACGGCGACGGAAAACTTTCCGAGTCATTTAGCTTCAAAAAATGATTCACAGACAAGATGCATGTTCTTCAGTGAACAAGTGACTGAACAACAAATGAAGAGGACTTGCGCAGATTGCATCTGTCGAATCCTATCAACCAAGGGCCACAACTAGAAAATAAGAAAATGATTGGTAACAGTGGGGTTCGATCGAACGGAACACAATTACTTCGCCCAATCTGAGACCATCTCAGTCATCTAATTTTACTTTCTATACTTCACATCCAGTTTTGAGCTTACCTCGCGAATTCACTGTCAGCCCTTTACTGCGACTCAAAGAATGGAAGTGTTTTGACACAGTGATGACGAACTATTAGTTCCCTACATGGACTTAACAAAAGAAAGAAGATGACGAAAAATGTAAACAGGGATTGAACTGAGTTAGATGCCCCCAACAAGTCCTAGGTAAAACGGAAGATTAGAGGACAAGAACAACTCAACACAGTGAATGCTGGACAAAATGCAATTTAACGGGGAGAATTGAAGCCTGAAATTGGTAGGTCATTGGATGTAGGACTGGCCAGTCATGTCGATATCCCGGTCGCCGGAGGATGGTGGTGGCGGGTGCTTGGGTTTCCCACTTACCGGAGGTGAACCGTCTGCGGCCTGACTCTCGCTTGCAGGTGGTCTGTGCCATACAGCCCTCCGCCGTAGGTTTCTTGAGTCACAGGCATCATTCTGGACATTGGTTTCATCTCTTCTTCTGGTGCTTCCTGCTTCCTCCCTTCCTGCGGTCTCTCTTGCTCCCTCCTTTCCTCCATGGATGCCTCTCTCTCTCTTCTCTCTCTTTCTCCAGTTCTCTCCTCGATTGATTTGAGTGTCCTTCTGCCTCCTTGTTCAATTTATTGGCCGTATCAGTTGTTCCTTGCACGGTCGACCCACCGGGCGCTATATATATATATATATATATATATATATAAAACCAGATTTACGTATATCCTTGAGTCAGATATCTATCTACTTGATTTGTGCATGTGACTTATCACAACATTATCATGAATACTTCATTTATTTGCTTTAAAAATGGCTGATTCTACCTTTTATTGTTGCTTCATCCCCCACTTTTGCAGGCTTTAATTTATGATATTTTTCCTGCCTAGAGATTTTATCTAGGAACTGTTAAGAATTTCTGACTACAGGGACCTAATTCTTGGGCCAAACGTCACCATGTGAGCTATTTATTTCATTTTTAAATATAAATTACAAACAAATGTCGCTAGATTATCGTTCCTATACGGACTTAATTGGACCTTTTAAAACTAAGCTCGAGCCTCACTAGCTTGAGATTGGAGTATTTACAAGTCATTGGACAATATTTTTGTCGTATCTAATATTTGGTTTAAAATTTAAAATTAAATATGCAATGTCCTTTACGAGAGCTTAACTAAATGGTTCCGGGCTTAAGTCAGTAATTGGGTAATCTCGAACCATTGGCAATCTTGAGCATGGTATTCAGTAAATGATTCTTTACGTCTAAATTAGATTCACACACTAAAATTTGGTTCTTTATTGGTCATAGAGTTGAACTCTTTTGGCCATAAGATTTCGATTTAAAACCTTCAAGTTGAACCAGATCGGTAGTTTGATAGCATAGGACTAGTAAAAGTTGGAAAGAAACCGGAGACTGTCGAAAGACCGAGCGATCCACACCCTAATTTCTATGTTGGTCGCTAACTTGCCCGGCGCTCCATTGGCCAAGTATGGCCGTCTGAACCCACGCGGCGGGAAAACCTAGCCAAGGCCATACGCTAGAAAAAGAGGGCCGGGCTAGATGAGCCGGAGGCTCTGCAACAGTCGATCGATCGAGAGGGGGCGAAGCCGCGAAGGACAATAGCGAGGAGGAGGAAGAGGAAGAAGGCGAACAGCAGGAGGAGGAGGAGCGAGACGGGGAAGTTGTCCTTTCAAGGGAGGTAGTTTATCTCAAAAGAAGTTGATCGATTGATCTCTTTCGCGGTGCTTGGTCATCTTCAGTCGTCGTCCTGCATCAGTGATGGCGTCTATGTATCACAGTGGTGGTCCTGGAAGACCACCACCTCCCTCTGCCTTCCCGCCTCAATCACAGCAGCAACAGCAACCGCCGCCACCACCTCCCCCATCAATGGCCTCCTCCTTCAGACCTAACCACAACCCTCCTCCTGCTCCCTCCCTTCAACCCAATCAATACCCTCCCGCACATCCCCACCACCAGCAATCTTACCACCCTCCTCCCTACCACCAACCTCCTCATGCTCCCCCTCCTTCTGGCCCTTCTCATAATTTCAACCAAATGCGCCCCAACTATGGATCTGCCCAATTCCCTCAACAGTACCCATATCCCCATCTCCCCCCACCGCCCCTGCAGCCTCCCCCTCCTCCACCACCGAACAATCCTCAGGTCGTCCCTCCACCTCCGCTTCCTCCTTCCTTGCCCCCACCTCCTCCTCCGCCTCCATCCAGCAATTCTCAGCATCTCCTTCCTCCTCCTCCGCCCCCGCCAGGACCAGCGCCCCAGTACTACTCCTCTTCGCAGCATCCTCAATATCCTCCTCCCTCTTCTCCTCCGCCCCCACCTCCGTCGTCTCCTCCGTCGCTACCACCACCTCCCCCGAACCCACCTCCTACTGCCTCTGGAATCAGGCCAGTACAGTCGCACGCTTCTCATCATCATAGACAGAAGGAGCGCCCTGCTGCGAGTGTGCAGAAACCCGGGCGGGACGCGCAGGCTGCTGCCAGGGTGGAGACTGAAGAGGAGAGGAGGATCCGAAAGCGGAAGGAGTACGAGCGGCAGAGGATGGAAGAGAAGCAGCGGCGGTTGATGAAAGAGTCGCAAGCAACCGTGCTGCATAAGACTAACTTGTTGTCTTCAGGTGCGAAGGTGCACGGCTCCGTAACTGGATCGAGGGGTGTCGAGAGGAAGGCTCCATTTCTTACCGCGGATAGGGTGGAAAACAGACTAAAGAAGCCCACCACGTTCTTGTGCAAATTGAAGTATGCTTCTTCCGATGCTTCTCTTCATTAAATCTCAAGAAAATCATGCTATCCTTTTCTATTGTCTTAACCTCTACATAATTGCGGTATATTTGACACTTCTGCTGCGTTGAGATGCTACATAATGCCATAACCATGGGTAGCTGGTCTAAGCAAAATAATGATTACTAGTCAGGATTCAACATCAAACTCATGGTAAAATGTATTCTGATTTCTGGGGATTCCGCAGCCACCAACTCACTGAAACATTCCCCAGTATAATTCGGGCACCAACAGTTTAGTAAAATTAGCGTTGTCTGACTTAAAGGTTGTCTGTTTTATATTCCAGAAAATTCTGATCTTGTTTACCTTCTTTTTGTATCATTCAGAAATTTGTCTTCATACTGATTCTTCTTGATCTTTTTGCCATCTAATATACTGTGCTCTATCTTTCTATACCTTCTGTTCCTTGAAGGTTCAGGAATGAACTTCCAGATGTAACCGCACAGCCGAAACTCTTAACCATGAGCACAAACAAAGATCGGTATGTTTATCCCATTGCATGTCTTTCAGTCATTTGTCATCTTTTCATCATATTTCATTTATTCAATTGCTATTGCTTTATCTTGATATATAAGTTTTATCCCCTTGCTATTTTGTAGAGTAAATATTCTTTAATAACAGTGATAGGACACTTTGAAGGACTACACTGACTTGTTAACCATATTAAAGTTGCGAGCACTTAGTAAGTGTACTATATTAAGCATGAATGGTCTTTGCTCCAACTAGCTGATAATATTTTGTACCTATGGTACTGGAAGCACATCATCAGCATAAAGTGGAAATGTGAAAAGAAATTCTTCCATTCCTTGGGATGTTTGCAAGTTTAGAGGCTTAACATAGCCATGCAAAAGCTTTGTTTCTAATAGTCGCTATTCCATATGTTGTCTTACAGAAATTGGACTCTTCCATCTCTATAAATTTCTATATATATTTTCCAGGTTTTAGTGGACAATGTACTTTTTTCTTGTTGCTTCTATCTGTTGCTTGTAGAAGGCTAATAGACTTAAGAGTTAAGAATTATTTTTATTATTTTAAAGCATGAACTTTTATATGGTTCGAAAGCATCTTCACAAGATGCGATTCTCGTTAATCTACACTATAGATGAAAATGCATTATGCATGGACTTTTGTGTCATTTAGTGGGAAGGGGAGTTATTTCACATGGATGGATGGGGATCATGTTTCTGTTATATCCATGTGAAAATTCTTGATATTTTAATACCAAGTAGTTGGAATTTTGACAAGCTCCTAGGGTTCTGGCCTGTGGCAATGAATGCACACATTATGTAGTGACTATGCCTCCTCAACTTGAGTCTTTAAAACTCACATGGCTTTGTGGAGGTTTATGAGGATTTATGTGCTTAATCATATGAAGAGGTTGTGAGGGTTTATGTGCTTAATCATTTTAGTTTATTTTTTCTGAATATTTCTATACTTTATTAATGGGAATAGTCACAGTTCGTATTTCTTTCATATCTATTTTCTTGGTGTGAATGGGAAAAAAGTTAATGATGGCATGTATTACTATTATGATACTATTCTGAATTTTTTTCTTTAGTCTGTTGCCTTTCCCCTATGTATCCAGAATTTGTGCCTGTGGTACAAAATAGTGTGAGTTCAATCTGTATAGGGGCGATATTATATTTTAATAAGCTTTTCTAATGGGGATCATATGATTATGAAGGGTGAACTATCTAATGTATTTGCAGATATACCCGATATGCCATTACATCCTTGGAGAAGATGCACAAGCCAAAGCTTTTTCATGAGCCTGATCTTGGAATACCACTTGATCTACTTGATATCAGTGTATATAAGTAATATTTTCTCATCATTAAACTCTTTCTTTTCTTGAATTGCCTTCACATGTTGTCACTTATTTTTAAGTATAGTGGCCATGGTTTGGCATCATTAAACAAATGAAAATTTCAGGTATCTGGTTTATTTCGAGCTCTAACACTCTTCTTCTATTACTTAACCAGTACCCCCAGCATAAGGCCGCCTCTTGCTCCTGAAGATGAAGAATTGTTGCGTGACGGTGATGTAGCAACACCTGTCAAACTAGATGGAATCAGAAGGAAGGATCGCCCTACTGATAAAGGTGTTTCCTGGTTGGTCAAGACTCAATACATCTCACCTATTAGCTTGGATGCTGCAAAACAGGTAAAACATATAAAAATTATGGGAATATTTAATCCTATAAATGCTCATAAACTTATGATAGTTGATGATTTGTTTTTGTAGTCTATAACTGAAAAACAAGCTAAGGAATTGCGGGAGACAAGGGAAGGGCGTAACCTGTTCTTGGAAACCCTCAATAATAGGTACTTTTTTATATTACCGACTTACTTTGTGGTTAACCATCTAGCTACCTTTCTTATAACTCTCATGATTATCATAACCTTAAATTTTCCAGGGACAAGCAAATCCAGGCTATTGAAGAATCATTTAAGGCATCCAAGTCGCGTCCAGTACATCAAACCAAACCCCAACTGGAACCTGTTGAGATTTGGCCACTATTACCTGATTTTGATAGGTATCTTGCATCCATCAATTTTTGCACTCAAGTTTAATAGATATAGCTTGTTGCAGTGTCTAACCATTTAAGTTGAAAAAATCAGTCACACTTAGTGTAGATCTCCTAAAGGAAAATGAGCCTAGTTACACCTTAGAAAGCTGAATGGATGCACAAATTAAAGTGATCCTAATTACTTTTGAACTTCCAAAGATACAAAAAACAAGGTAAAAAAGGTGAAGAGAGCTGGAAGACTTATTTTATTGCAGTTTTCTTCTTTTAATCATGGTAAGAAGGAAGTACATTTTTGGCCAAGAATAACAAGAAATCACCAAGGCGAGCAGAAGACTATTCAAAGTATTTAATCTGATGATCCAACACAAATCTGTCCTTGTCTAATAGGGTTCTGTCAGTGGATTTTTGAAAATGCCATTCTGGAAACTTTCTATGGTTCATATCTATCTATGGGGCGATTGAATTGCTGATAGGTAAATCATTTGCATAAAAAGTTTCTAAATGAGGCTGGTGGAAGAGCGGATTATTTGGTAAGTAAAAACTGTAGGAGAGAAGCTGCTGAAGCCTGAAGGTGTTTGCGCTTCCTATAAATGTGTATGTGTACATCTTCTTCAGAATAGTTTGGTCCATAGATGTGTGATTTTACATTACATGAGCATAGAGTGCGAATACAGTTACACATAGTTATCTAATTTATCAATTATCTTAGCTAATTATATTTACTTTATAATGTCTTTTAGACCAGGTTTTTCCTGAGAACTTGAAAATACTTTGAGCTGTGACATTTTCACTGAGACATTCCTGAAAAGGACATATGGGTATACAATGATCATCGTATACTTCCTGGAAAGAGAAGGGCATAGGTTCTTGAACATATAAGGCTTGTTGCTTCAGAAAATTGTTTTACTATGTTCAATAAGATGACTAGTAATTCACTTAATTGACTTGACATTGTTGTTCTGCTATCATGCTTCCTAAACACTGGCAATTTTTTAATGTCCAGGTATGAAGATAGGTTTGTTACAGTGGCTTTTGATAATGATCCTACAGCTGATTCTGAAATCTACAGCAAGTTAGATCGTGATATTCGTGATGATCTTGAATCAAAGGTATATATCTGAGTACTTCTTAATATCGTGCTTTCTATTTCTTTCAATTTTTGGTAGATTTGTAACTGCATTATATGTTTAATACTATCTTTCTCCAATTCTTCTCCACTAGTATTATTTTATTTTGAGATTCATGCCATTCTTTGCCTTAACTTTTGATTAGTTTTCATGGTACTGTTCTCCATCATGGCTTTCTCAGGCTGTAATGAAGAGTTTTGTGATCACTGGTTCTGACCCATCTAAACCAGAGAAGTTCCTGGCATATATGGTTCCTGGCCCTGAAGAGGTACTGTTTAGTTTGTTTTTCTTTTTCAGTTTTCTTTTTTTCCTTGCCAATCATGGCTACAGACAAACATGTTTCTGTTCCTTCCAGTGTTGATTATGTTACTCCATATCAGAACTTAATATTTCTCCATATTAGACCTTATTGCCGATACATATCATATTGGCCAATATCTACATTTTCTATCCCTTCCCAATGCGATACAAAGCTGTTATGGTTCTATATAGAACTTTTGTTGCTCCATTGTTTAAACTTTAAATGATTAAAATATTTTAAATTATCTTTTTAAATTCAAAAAGAAAAAAAAACAGGGTGATATGAGCTGATGTGTAGCAATACATATCAGTCGGTACATTGTATTGGCGAGCAATCCGATGCAGCACAACGTTGGTTTTTTCATACACTAGTGTTCCAGTACATTTGCTTTGTCATTGTGCTATTGCACTTTAGGCAGTATTCAGATTCTCATGTTAAACTACATTTTCTTTGCATTATTATACTTTAGGCAGTTTGTACATTACAGTTGCTGACTATCAATGCATGGTTATTCTGTCTTTTATGATAGGTTTCAAAGGATATGTTTGATGAAAGTGAAGACATGGTATACTCGTGGATCAGAGAGTATCACTGGGATGTACGTATCGAACCTCAGAACCTTAATTGTTGCTTGTTTGGGCCTTTGGGGGTTGTGGTTAAATGCATGCAGGATTTTCTTTTAATTTTGTCTGTCATTTAGTGTATTCTTGAAAGAAAATAGGAAATTTCTTGCTATTAGATTGACTATTTTCTGTGGAATTGACTTTTTTTTGGTTTTATGTATTACTGCAAATTATTATCTGATATAAAAAATAATGATGTTTCTCACCGCTTTGGTTCTAGATTAACCAATTTTGGCCACATGCTTTGTCATCATTTTCACAGGTTAGAGGTGATGATGCAGAAGGTCCCACCACATATCTTGTTCATTTTGATGAATCAGCCGCCAGATATTTGGTATAAACTGTCTTTAGCAAATGTATTAAGAATGAGTAAGTGTACTCTATGTAATATTCACACCTTGTTTCATATAATGCAGCCTCTACCCACAAAGCTTGCATTACAGAAAAAGAAGGCAAAGGAAGGAAGATCTGCAGAAGATGCTGATACCCATTATCCTGCACCCTCAAGAGTGACAGTGAGGAGGGGTTCAGCTGTTTTCATTGGTGACCAAAATGAGCAAGGAAGAATTTCCTCTGATCATGTATGTCCTGTACTGCTTGAGATCCATTTCCTGTTTGAGTATCAAAAGATTTGGTATGCACGGTTGAGGAAGTTTGACATACTTATTTATGATTAGTGAATGATTTCCCCACCTTGCTTCTAATATTGTTGTCAATGTTGAGACCTGACCATCTACATGATGATCTTATCATTATAGGAGTAAACTGTGAATGGCAAGTGATGGGGAAGTCGATTACAATGTATTTCCTCTTCCACTTTCTCCTTGTTATAATATCTGAGCTCATAGCGTGTCAACCACCAGAGGAAAGGGTGATGTGAGTGGGTTCTGTGTTGGTCTTGCAAACAAGCACAGAATAAGCCTGAGTTCTGAGCCTCTTGTCCTTTTATCCGAGTAGTGAGTGATTTAGTTTGTTATCTACTCGCATATTTTTGTGGCTTTGGATTTTCTATTGTGCAAAGTTGCAAACAGTTTTTGCCTTCCCTGATTATAAAACTCTACCTTTAATTGCTATTTTAAGATGTGCCACATGTAGTGCATTTCACTATTTTATTTCTACATATGCTGTCTACCATTTTCAACAGAACCTTACTGAGATGGAAGAATGACCAAAATTCATGTGTTATAAAGTTTGGTGTCTCTATATTGCACCATCCATTTAGTGATAGTACTATACATTATTTGTATTTGTACCTTGTGGCAGGCTTCACTGCAATGCTTGTTGACAATGTATATTGCTGTGTTAGAATTTGTCTTTGTCTATTTTCAGTATTCTGTGTGTCAGACCAGTCTGTTTGATATATTATATTTGAATAAGATGTGGTATCTGTTAATTTGCTGTAGTTCTTTAGTTTTTCATTTTGTTCAAATGGAAAAAAAGCTTCTTTCCATGGTAGATAGCTTTACTTGCCTTTCTCCTTTCTGGAGGTGCATATCGAAATAGCGCTTTCTATTGTGGCTTCCATGCTGGATTTTTTGTACACATTTGCATGTGCTTCAAGCATCACGTTTACTTTTATGAATAAACATGGACATACATGATACATCTGTTTGGGTATTGAAAGAAAAATGATTTCCTCGTGGCTTTGGGTATTGTTCATCTTAGTCCCTATCCTATTGACTTTTTTTTCTTAATACGTAGGATTATGCCAACAATAAAAGAGGCATTTCCAACTCAAAGCGGGGAAGGTCTCCAATTGAAGACAACAATGAGAAAAGGCGTAGAACAGAACATGAACTGGGCTTCGAACATTTTAGTGGAGATGACCTGTCAGATTGATATTCACTGTCATTGAAAGTCAAGGAGGAAAGGCTTTTCAAGCACAGCGCAATGCTCTGCTTTCTTCTGAAGGGGACTGGCTTGTTTTGTTTTCTCAACACTGCAGGCTATGCATTTGGGCGAGTTCACATGTACATTGGTGCTTCACAGCAACAGATGCTGAAGTTGACACTTACCAAAGTGAGAACATGCATGGAACAGAGAATGGGTCCTTCCCAAGTAAACAGAAGCATGATCTTGAATCTTTCATTTTTAGCAGAAACCTTGTATAATAGGATCTTCCCAAGTCCTCTGTTCTAAATGTGTTCATTTATATTGTATCTTGCCATTTTTTGAACTTGGAATATATTTATAATACAGAACTATAAAAAGGGGGATATATATACCTCTAATGTTCACAAAAATTTTGGTTCATCTTGGTGTATGTGCAGCAGAACTGCTTCTGATTTGAGGAATGTACAGTTGAAATCTTTACTCTGTAGCAGTTGATTGTCTTATTGCAAGTTGCACCCAAAGTTGTTCTTGGAAAGACACCTGATTTGTTTGCGGTTGTGATGTTGCACAATTTAGACCAGTAAGCCAACTTAGCAGAGGGGGTTTTGGGCCCTTAATGAGCTGCAGACCTACAACTAGCAACCAGGGACTATCTTATCCCTCAGCTGAGTTAGAATGTGAGATGTGGCATTCAGAGCCATTTTAGTTTACCGGCTTACATAGTTTTTGGTGAAAACTTTCTGGTGGTCCAGAAACAGTTTAGTTGTGTTCTTAAACCTTCTATCCATCCTTTTGATAGAAATCTTTCTTGGCATTTTCCTATTGAGAAATTCTTTAATGTTCTTTTCTGTTGATTTTGAGTTTTGACCAAGGCAGTGCCCACCAAAGAACCTTGAGACATGTACTCTACATGCCTGTTGATGACTCTTATCCCAGTGGATATTTGTTAAATCAGCATTTATTAATGGTGGTATATGTTCAACTTGCAAACTGAAGAACGACTTTATGCTTGTTCTTTTTGTTTTTTCATTGTTTATTTCTTCCATAATATTGAATTCCTGCAGAATTTAAGTTATGTTTGGTACAGCTGATGAAGAATCTTCATGAATTTCCAGCAGGCTTGGAATTCTCTGGTGTTGGCCTGGCTATACAATTTCCACAGAGTTTTGGAAAATATGTTTCTAATCCTCTCTAAGGTAATCTATTTACCATCCATGTTCAGGAGAAATAGCAGGCTTTCTCCAAGTCAATGTGCATTCTCCAAGTCAATGCAGCACAATGGCAAACATGGAATTGAACATGTAAGACACTCGCTAGAAGGCCTGTTAGTACATACAATAGGTGAACTTGCAATGTTTGCTTGCCATGATTAGCATGGTATCCCTACTTTGTCTCTTATTTTATTGGTGATGCATGCGTCTTCTTCTCATGGAGTTTGTTACTATGCTGCACCATGTTTTAAATTTCTGCTTCTACTTGATGTTTATGTATCATAGTGGCTTAGATTCTAAATGAACATGATGACGTACTAATTCTATGAGACACCTGTAACATGTGAAGCTTTTGTGTTTCCGGTGTCGTTAGAGTTTATAAATGAGCCTTCAGTGTCTTAGACCACCATGCCTGTCTTCATTATTGCAAAACGATGCCCTATTGATAGGTTTGTCCAAACACATCATAAGTTGCGCTGTTGATTAGTGCGTATTTGCTTGTTGCATCACTCCATGGTTGGTTCACTTTTTTTCTCTATAGTATTTGTCTGTCCTACAACAATTCCCAGATATATAAACATGTCTTTCTATGAGCATCTCATGTTTCTAGATTCTATTGAGAATCATTGATCACCTTTTAGCATTTCTTAGCCTCTAAAGGAAAACTTCAGTTGGATGCTAGTGACTGTTCATTCCTCTGGTGCAGAGGTCACTTCTTGGAGGTTGGGAGCTTTAGACCAAGTTTCCTGTTGAATTGAAAGTTGCACGTCTAAATATTTATAATTTATGGACTTTGACTCGGCATATGATTGAGAATAAAAAGCATTTAGTTGTTTCTCATGTAGCACCGGAGAATGAGTTTTGAAGGCAAAGCATGTATGGTCTGCGGTATTATATTGACAAATAATATAGGGTAGTTTACAAATACATAATTACTCACGAACACATATGGTATTATATTGACAAATAATATAAGGTAGAACATGCATCGTGGGGTGTCCATTGCATTTACAAATACATAATTACTCACAAACACATATAGGCAAGTAGTTTAACTTGGAATTTGGCAACCAATGGTGGCAAATAAAAGAGATCATGGGAAAGGAGAGAATTGGCCACATATGTAGAGGTTGATTGACATTTCAGGCTGAAATTGTGGGCTAGGAATTAGAAGCCAATTTATTGCAACAAGACAATCATGTAGCTGATCTTTTGGTAAAGGGATGACAGAATTGTAGCTGCTTTTGGAGTTTCATTGCCATCTGTTGGTCATCTAGAGTTTCTGGCTGCTGAGACGTGGAACTCATTTGCAGCAGCCTGGTCGACAATGTATTTTGGTCTTTGTGTTAACATTGTCCCGAACCCACCGTATCAGTATTTGGCTGTAGCCGACTTGACATGAACAGTGAGTCACTGACAGTGACGGATTAAGACGGTATACTATTTAGTCTTTACATTGTCATTGAATAATGGGATTTCCCATGTGACACTTTCTATTTGATGTGGAGAATATGTATGATAAGGGTCTTGATGATTTTGTTTCTTTGCAGCACTTCGCTTGATTATCTTTGTTTAACTGAGATCAGCATCCGCTATGGTCCCTGAGTTTGGTCCTTCATTTTCTGTTTTATATTTCTGGCGATCTTACTTCTTGGACGTTGAAGTTGACAATTTTAAGGTCAATTTGTATAAAAGTTGTTTTTAGCAGTGTTGTCTGTATCGCACAATATGGGCATGTATCGTGCGATACATATAAACCTATATGATATGCCTACAATACACGATATGCTTGTGTATTGTAGGCATATCGGCTGTATTGTGCGATGGGCTGTATCGTGTGGTTTTTACAAAAGAACCTCTCTCTCCCTCTTTCAAAAAAACACTTCTAAAAGTTGTGAGGGAAAAATTTTACTAGTTTTTTTACAAAAAATACTCATTTATGTGATAATCATCGATTTAGAGGAGAACTCGGTTGTGGATAAGAAGGTTTACTCGTGGCCCATGATAATCATAATATATTATTTGTTGTAAACTTGTAATGTAATCTTAAACACTTTATTGAACTTTAAAGTTGTGATGGATGTTCATTATGTTATTATGAATTTCTTGTCATTTCTAAATGTGTTGTTAATATATTATGGCTTATGAATGATGTGATGAATTTTCTTTTATATAGAACACGTTTTTTTCAATTTCTTTTTTGTTTTTCTTAATTTTTTTAATTTTTGTTAAAAAATATGAATTAAAAAATTAATTTATGATACGTGATACAATTTATAGGTCGGTCCGACCGGTACACGTTATGATACACCTTTTACAACATTGGTTTTTAGTGGTCATCCATACCAACCTAAGTCACATGGGTGTGGATATGGGTACAACGATGCATTTATGGGCTATACAACTTTGATAATGTGGGTACGGGGGTATGGTAGGGTATATATATGTATGTATGCAAAATTTCACAAAAAATTCAAAATGAAAGAAACATTTAAGAAAACATGTAATATAAATAAAAATAAAACATGTTAAATGTTCAATAACTCTGAAAACGAAAGGAAAGCCGAGTTACAAACTAGCTAAATCAAGGAAAAGTAAGTAAATCATTTTCAACTTTCAATCCAATAAGTACCCACATATGTGTCCAAGTACCCACTTTGCCGTGTGTCAGTGTGGTGTACTGACATGGGTACGGCGCCTTACTGAAGTACCCATATAACTTAGCTGCTAACTACATTAAAACTTGATCCTTTTTAAGTGTGTTTGCCGTTAACTACAAGCTGCTACATTTTGTTTGGTTTCCTTCCACTCCATGGCAGGAGTTAATAAAGTGAGAGTTACCTGGTTTATGCAATTTGTACTGCTTGGTTTGTGCAGGGTTGCTGCAAATATACTGTTTCTAACTGTACTCCATCATGTTTTTTGTTCTACAAAGTTCAGTACGAACCATACTATCCATATACTGAAATTCATCCACTGCTGAAATCAATGTATGATCTTCCACAAAATCTGTGTTAGATTTGTGCTGCTGCGGCAGTTATTTATTGTCCTTGCAAGTTTTGTTGGCCTTTTATAGGTTCTTTAGGCAATTGTGTTGAATTCCGTGTGACGGTGAAATGTATTTCAGTGCACCTGCATATCTGAAGGTAGAATAAGACTGGCTTTTGCAGTACCACATTCCCACCATATCGTCCTTCTCTGAAATGGTCAAATCCACCCAGCAGTCTCGTGAAAGTTAATACTGGTTTGCAATTTCATGTCATGTTCTTCAACCTTGAAGCCCCATTAACAAAATGTGCTCTCTTAAAACTTCAGGATGCCTGCTCTCGCACGGGTGTCTGGTCTTTGAATTTTGCTGAAAATGAAACCGAAGTTTCTTTTTAGGTGTTCCGACTTGATTCATTGCGTGCCACACCTGATATTGGTGAGTTGATCTCCTAATCCTTCCATAATTTCGGACGGTGCATCCTTGAGTACTCGAAGGCCTTGTTTTCACTCATGATTTCATTATCATTTTTAGATGAAAACTTCTGTCGACTAATGGAAGCAGCTAAAAAATGCATTCAACTGCTAAGATGGTAGGTCTGGCACGTTCAATAAATTTTGTTGGTTCTGTGGTGTCGTATAATATGATGGCCCAGCAAGGTTTCGTATCATAAAAGCTCATAGGCACGGATCTGTTATGTGTGGATTTTGCCTGGGAGAATGTTTTCGAGAAGTAGCTCCTCAAGCCCTGAACAAAGATGCAAAAAATGAGATAGATTGAGTGTGTCTTGCATTGGAACGGAGTTTTGTTCCTACTTCGTTGAACTTCTCCTTTTCCGACCTGACTGGCAAACCTCTGTTGTTTCGACAGCAGTGGCAAATCTCTGGTGTTTCGAAAGGGAAGGATCTGAAACTCAGCCACTGTCAGATTTTCAAAGCAGGGTTTAGAAAGACCAGGACCAGCAGTTCCAAATCTCTCACAAATTTATTTGCCGGTGGGGTACAGTTCATGGTGTCGGTTGCCTACCAAAAACATTTTCCGTGCGTCTAGAATGGTTGGTGAGCTAGAGGCAGATTCCGCAGATGGTGTGTGGAATCCATGAACAATTTCTTCAAAGTGCCCACTATAGCAGCCCCTGTTTGTAGCCATTTTCACCTAGAAACTAGTTTGTCCCTATTTTGCCTTTTGCTTTTTCTAGTATCCATAGTTTACTATTCATGGTTCGTCGGCCAATTCTTCACTTGTGAGCAGAACCAAGTTTGAAACTTTGAAACGCAGTTTTTCGAAATGGACCACAGAAGCAGGGGCTAGATGAAAAAACAAGGGTAGCGCCCGTACCTGGCCTCGAGAAAGGGAAATCCGCAGTTCCTGCAGCAACACAAAAAAGGGTTAAAAAAATGTCCTGTAAGAGGCTGCCGTCGTCAAAACCATTTCTTCTTTTACCCCACAAAATATGGGCCCGCACAGGCCGCGGGCCCCACCGTTCCCTATTTCAGCTCCCTCCCCACTTTCCTACCTAAATCTCCTGTTATATCACCATATCCTGTCATTCTAATTCTCATTTTTGTTTGTTTTTTTTTTAATAAAATATCATATAAACTATATATCTTCATTAAAAATCCTAGTTCCTAGACAAATACACCGATTGCATTGAATAAAGGAGATACATACCGTAGATCGGAAAAGCATCCGAGGGCTCACATGATTAAAGCACTTATAATCATATAAGGGCTCACCGATAAGACCATGGTGATCATTGAAAACAAAAATGGAGTAAAGAGGGAGATTCTGGTAACTGTGGCGCAAGGCCTGTGTCAGTGTGTTGTTCGCGATCGTGCTTTCCCTTTCCTTTTCCTTGTGTAGCTGACGAAGAAAGAGGGGCATTTAATATTAGAGGGAGGCGTAACGCTTAGGTGATGCGAGAACCTGGCATTAATGTATGTCCCTCCTCTCTTTCTTGCTCTCCAAAACGGCGAGAAGCAGCCCTTGCATGTGTCTTCTCGTCTGTATTTTTCTATATTCACATTAACCATCCCACCGTTCACTATTGTCCTTCAATCTCTGCCCCGGCCCCCTCTCTCTCTCTCTCTCTTTATATTTCTATTTCTATTTCTATTTCTGGCGAGAGTCGATCGACCACCCTTGGATGGGTGGGAAGAGAGGGGAGCTGCATTGTGCTGCCATGGCATTGATCTTCTTCTTCATTTCATTCAGCATTTGAGATACGCGATACTGTAATAAAGTTCTCTGCATCTCATTCTTATTGAGTTTCTAGATTATTGGGCTTTTCCCTGTTTCTTTGGGGGGAGACCAGATGAAGGAAGGGAACAACCGGAACGTGGAGAAGCTGGTGTGGGATCAGATGGCGAAGGGAAGCGCGAGGGCGAACGGAGGTGGGGCTGTAATGGGCAGCGCCAGCAGGAACCTTACCCGCCTCATGACCTACGCCATCCTCTGCTTCGCCATCACCTATCTCATCTACTCCCTTAACCTCCTTCTCGCCGCCCGCTCCTGTCCTCCCCTCCCTCCTCCCTGCGACGCCACCTGCCCCAATTCCTCCCTTTCTGCCGCCACCACCATTACCAGCAGGATCGCCGTCGCCCAGGGGTTGGGGAACGAAACTAGCGTCTCCCGAGCCGCAGCGGACTCGTCGAGGGCGCCGGAGAACAAGGCGATGGCGGGGGAAGGAAGGGGGACGGACCTGAAGCACATTGTGTTTGGGATCGCGGCTTCGTCGAGCTTGTGGGAGAAGAGGAAGGAGTACATCAAGCTGTGGTGGAGGCCCGGGCAGATGAGGGGGACGGTTTGGCTGGACAAGCAGGTGGGGCGGCGGCGGGGGGAGGGGCTGCCGCCCGTGAGGATCTCCGGCGACACCTCCCGCTTCAAGTACACGAACAGGCAGGGCCACCGGTCGGCGATCCGGATATCGCGGATCGTTTCGGAGACGGTGAGGCTGGGGCTGCGGGACGTGCACTGGTTCGTGATGGGCGACGACGACACCGTGTTCGTGCCGGAGAACCTGGTGCGGGTGCTCTCCCGGTACGACCACCGGCAGTTCTACTACATCGGCGCCCCGTCGGAGAGCCACCTCCAGAACATCTATTTCTCCTACAGCATGGCCTACGGCGGCGGGGGTTTCGCCATCAGCTACCCGCTGGCGCGCGCGCTCGAGCGGATGCAGGACCGGTGCATTCAGAGGTACCCTGGCCTCTACGGCAGCGACGACCGGATGCAAGCATGCATGGCGGAGCTCGGCGTCCCTCTCACGAAGGAGCCCGGATTCCACCAGTACGACGTCTATGGCAGCCTCTTCGGCCTCCTCGCCGCCCACCCGGTGGCGCCGCTGGTCTCCCTCCACCACCTGGACGTCGTGGAGCCCATCTTTCCGAACGTATCGAGGGTGGCAGCGCTCCGCCGGCTGCTGGAGCCCATGCGCCTCGACTCCGCGTCCCTGATGCAGCAGTCCGTCTGCTACGACCAGAAGCGCGAGTGGACCGTCTCGGTTTCGTGGGGGTACGCGGTGCAGATCTTCAGGGGGATTTTCTCCCCCAGAGAGATAGAGATGCCTTCCAGGACGTTCCTCAATTGGTACCGGCGCGCGGACTACACGGCCTACGCGTTCAACACCCGGCCGGTGAGCCGGCACCCCTGCCAGAAGCCATTCGTCTTCTACTACGAGAAGGGGAGGCTCGACAGGAAGGCCGGCGTGACGGTCAGCCGGTACGGGAAGTTCCGCGTCCCGGCACCGAGCTGCCGGTGGAAGATAGCGTCTCCGGGGATTGTACAGGTCGTGGAGGTCTCCAAGAGACCGGACCCACTGCTGTGGAGCAAGGTACAGGGGGAAACGACACTACCCATTTCGTCGTTTGTTTATTTATTTTGTGTTTGTTTTCGTTTGTGTTGCGTGTTCTGATCGAAACCGCGTCGAATTGACAGTCGCCGAGAAGGAACTGCTGCCGGATTCTGCCGTCGGCGAAGAACGAGAGCGTCTCCATCGAGGTTGGTGCATGCCGAGACGGGGAGCTCATTGTAACTTAAGACTCATCGCAGGGCCGAGGCGCGGCTGAGGTTTCGCGTGCCTACCCATCTGTCCCACTCCATTCTCGTCCCTTTTTCCCTTCCTCCTCTTACCGTAGGAAAAACGATGGAGTCCGACTCGTGGGGAGATACAAGAGAAATGGTCACGGGCGCGGTGTATAGAAATTACAGGTTAAATTTTTACCGTCTCCCTTTACTTCTTTCGCTTCCTTTGTAGTTCTTTTCTTTTTTCACAGCTTCTTCATGGCTGTTGGCAGTTGTCACCTCGCCCATCTCCTTTACAGTAATTAAACTAAGTTAAAATTAGCAAAGAAATAGACATGCTTCTGATTTAAATTTCCGCCTCCTTTTCAATTTTCAAACAAGATCGAATATAAAAAATTGCAGAAGGCGTCGGTGTTCTGCGGACACGTGAGGGAAGGGAGTATAATCGTTTACAGACAGATACGCAGAGGAACGGCAGGGATCTTCTGCGACTGCGGAGTGTTTGATTTCTTTGCCTCTTAACCTGACTGGCTACCTTTTCTTTTTCTAAAATGAAGAAAGATTTAAGAGGAGGTAGAGAACAAAAAGAAAAAAAAAAAAAGGATTTGATTCGAGGGAGAGGAAGGTGGCCTCGGACAGGTGGTATCTCGTCCCTGCCGTCCGCTGCAAAGCCCCTTTCCTCGGGTTCCACGTAGTGAAAACATGGGCGTAGCGGCGAAATTTATTCCTCACATTGATGGAAATTGTTTCATTTCGGTGGGAAGCTGCTTTTATATCTCCCCGCCACGGACCGCAATTTAATAGGCGTCTGACAAGCTTTGTACATACTTTTATTTAATCATAGATCTTCCTTGCATAACACTTTAGTATTTCATTTCTAATGCATGAGAATAATGTAACGATTTGTTTTTCCTTTCCTCGGCTGTGATGGCAATTGGTAGCCAGCTTTTCTTGTCCTATGCTTTCTTTCTTCCTCCTTTGGCGGCCCGATCGTTTTTATCGTATGTACTCATTGTGGGACACTGAATCGAAACCCATTGTGCACCCGTTGCCCTGACTTAGATTTTTGTCTCTTATCGAATTAGATTCGGTGTTGAACGCAAAAAGCTTGTCCCCCAGAGTGCCAAAGGAGTTCACAAGTTCGGGGCTGCTTTCGTGGGGCCGTCAAGTTACCTCTTTGGGCTTCTAGCTAGCTATCTATCTATCTATCTATCTTGGAACATAATAACTCTTTCCCACCCAACTCAACTGGGTAAATATCTGATGCACTTGTGAGTTACTTCTTTACAACACCTTCAGTTTTGGCGAACGTCTAAATCAAAGCGCCCACTGCTTACCAGGTCAATTTTCCAACATTGTTTGCTGCTTTCGCTAGATGCCAAAGGTGGAAAATGTGGTTGGTTTCGACTTGATTGATCAAATAAGAACAAGCTGAGTGCCTCCAAAGTCAAATTCAAAAGGAATATTGTGTGCGAGAAAAATCTTACTTTGGAGTTATCACTAAACCATTCGCGGCTTGAAACTTGAAAGCGATCCTTTAAAAAAAAAGAAAAAAACGTACCCGATTCAAAACTTTTTTTATAGCAATTGTAAGACCCCCTCAGCCTAACCCCTCCTTTTTTTAACGTTGTGTATCTCGGGACCGTTTGATTATCCTTTTCCAAACGCATAGAGTTCAACATCTTTGGCTATGTATAGGGATGTTAATGGATCATATTCAAATTACATGTATTCTTTAAAATATCGCTTTTTTTGTATTTGAATAAAAATGAAAAAAAGTCGTACCAAAGTTTGAATTGCAAACTACATTTTACAATCCAAATATGTGAAATTTTCAAAATGCAAGGGCGTTGGATATAGGAGATTTGTTCAAAACTGAGTCTGATCCAAAATTTGAATTTTAATTTGACTACATACGAATCTGATCAGATTTCTTAATTTTATTCATATCTGATTTTTTCAGAACAGTTTGGTCAGCTATCTGAACTAAATCTGATATATTGGCATCCGAGTTAAGTGCATGTCCACAACCATCTTTCAAGCATTCTTAACATTTTACCACCAATTCCGTTTCTATTGGATCGGTTGCAATCGACAAAGATATTTAATTTTTTTTCTAAAATAGATGGAAAATAACCAGAATTTATATCAAATAATGTTTAAAGGTAATTGAAATTTGTTCATCACACTGTTAAATCGCCTAGAATAGAATCGGTTTGCCGTCGAATTGATTCTAGTACAACAATTTAGGTACGTTCTTGATCAGACTGGCCGAAGTCAAAGAACTAGTGAAAGGACCTAGAGCATGGTATTAATGATCACACCGGTTCCGCGTAAGGAAATATTACTATATAAAATGAAAATTTCTTAGTCAGGACAAATTCTATCGAGTGCCTTCAGAAAAGTCCTTCGATTTTTAAAATTTTTGTGTGCAGATTCCAATGGATCGCTGCAGCCATCCGGCTGTTCACTTCACTTTATAGTTTATACTGAACTAAAATCTTCTGGACCGCTTCGCCTTCGCTTTCCTTGTCGATGAACCTTATAAAATCTTGTTATTTTTAGTGATGAACTGGATAAGATCACGCACTATTATGAAAAACCTGTGTGTGACTCATGTTAGAAGATTCTTCACAAAAAACTTTGTGTCAGAGGTTCTCAGCAAAGAAATGAGATTCTATTTCTAGATATTTGCTTTTTTTCTTTCTTTTACCCCCTGCGACTATAATCTGTAGAAAAAAGAAAGTCATTTCTGCAACTTTTAAGAAAGGTCAGAAAACTTTCAAGGGTCTGAAATAGATCTCCATTTAACTTAAAGAACGAAAATCCTTCCTAAAAATAATAAAACCCGATATCTTTTGAAATATCAGAGGCAAAGGATAGGCTCAAAACTAAAAATTTCTCTAACTAGTACAAAATTGGAAGTCATAAAAGTCGGAATATTCCGAATTTGCTTTGGTACGTCATCTTTTAGGGCCGACGAAAAGAGAGTCTAATTTCCCGTTTTATATTCCTCCATGCCGTTGACACCTTATACTATTCCACATAATTTCGATCAGCCTCTCTCTCCCTTTCTATTTCTCTTTTATCTATGATTTGATTTGAAAGGTCTGTTGATGAAGAACGGACGTAACTATCCATAGATTTCAAGTGCTCCATAATTGGAATAGTAAACTTGCGTGGGGGCAAAATCACTTATATTATAATAAGTCGAGTAGCGAGCTACATGGGGGCTGGTGTCGGCGGTGTGTCACAAAAGGTTTCTCTCAACCATTTATCAATCTTTATACGTAGGTGCCCTTTAAATGCATGAAAACTATTAAATCACTATCTTTAAAGGTATTTTAGTAAGCATTATGCTTATATGAGTTTTTAGTGGTGGGGCACAATACCTAAGTTTTTGAAGCGTATCTAGATGCCCGATCTAATTCAAAACCTTAAAGGCAAAGAAAATGAAGGGACCTTCAAGCCTCCTGTAGAAAAAATAATACAACTTTATTTCCATTACTAAGTCTACATTAAAGAGATTTCCTGTTTCCTACTCTTACGAGAGACATAAATTGAATTCGTTGGAGAGTATAGAAGAAGAGGAGAAAAATGAAGTTCACAAAAGTGTCGGCAGGGAAGAACTTGAAGGGACAAAGAAGATTTCGTTTCAACATTTGAGAGCAGACGGCATCTTCTTATTCGGAATCCTCTTGAAACCCATTTTGAAGAAATTCCACATGAATTCAAATCCAACAGCACTGTTGAACTTCCAATGTGTATAGTTCTCCATTGATGATAAAATTTGGATTATTTGAGAAAAAGTACCATTATTACCCGCTATAGGCACATGCTATGCTGCTAGCTCTTCTTGCAACACAGGAAGTTCGTACCAATTTCGCCAATGAAATACCTTTTCGAGAAATTGTCCTCATTGGCAAGATATAAGTTTGATTGATGAAGTCCCTGCAAATTAATACAGTTTAGTGGTGAAATCCACACTTTACATGACAGTGGGATGAACAAATCAACAATGACCTTTCAGTTCAATCCCAAGATGACAAATTAAGCTCTCGAAGGTTGTCTACAACTACAAAGCAGATCTTGTTTTACAAGCTGTGCTCAAAAGAGAAATGGTGATGAATAGAGTCGAATCATGAATCAAGTAAATCATGGTCCGATCCGATCTTAAATCAATTTAGTAGGATCTGGTAAAGAAATCCAGATCCGATTTCCAATCGACTCTGGATCCTGTATGCAGTTACATAACCAAATCTGAATCCAAATCCAAAAACACACAGATTTGCCTAAAATTATGTAGTAGAGAGGAGTTCTTTGGTCAATTGCTTTCTGAAATTTATTCTTGTGTCGTTGGAAAGAAATTGAGGGGACTTCAATGTATATTCGCATAAAATGAAGTTGAAACATTCCACAGACATGAAATTAACAAGAAAAACTAAACTATCAATTTAAATGCATGCACACACCCATGTATTGATTAAATTTATTTCAAATTTTCTAGCCGTTCAGAGCAAGACTGCCTTTATCTCATGACGTCCCTTCCGTCATCTAATTAGTGACGCGCATGAGTAGACAAACGAGTTTCCTACTGTCTCTGTATTCTCTTTTGGCGCACAAGAGCTGATGACTTAGTGTGAAGATAAGAATGGGACCCAAGGCGACATGAAACAGGCACGGATCTCCTTCATATTTTGGTCGCCATCAAACCCAAAATCCCCTTAAACGTGTCGATCTATGATGTAAGTCTTCACTTTCGTTGCGAAGAAATGTCAGATACTAAACAAAACAAGATTTGCAGAGAAACTGATCTCGATGAAGTCTAAAACACAGAGTTCGTCCTTTACCCCTTGCAGTGCCTAGTTGTTCAAGTCACGAGCGTCGATGGTAAGCAGCAACATGTAGAGCTTTAAAAGATCTCAAATATTACAGTTGGTATTGAAGAATCACGGGTTTCTCTTTTCTGTGCTTAGATAAGAAAGCCTGTCACCCTTTCTGCATGTGAAGATGAAGGGTGACAATCTAGGTATCTCAGGCCTATGTCAATGCACCTCCAATCTAGAAAGTTTGTGGTTTAATTGATGGCAACCCATGGTAGAGCCTGAAACAATGAACCAGGACCTATCCCCACAAAATGATTCATAAGAAAACCTTTTCATTTCTTTTTATTTGATTTATTGCACAATGACTTAGTCGCTTGGCCGGAATCGAAGAACTCTGTGGTTGATACTTGGACTCCTACAGCCTACAAGCGCAGCTGTGCATCCAACAGCACTAAGTCAAGTAGCCAACCCCCTGAGGAGTGAAGATCTAACTGAATGATGAAGTGAATGTATCTCTTGTTTATGTTTCATGTTACCACGTAGCTTGTTAATCGGCTAGAGCAGTATGGTCAAAAGGTCCCTTCAATTTTTCTCACTCTCTCAAGAATCAATCTTTGGGTATTAAAGAATCCCAATCAATCCTATTGAATAATCCCAAGTCTGGAGTACCCAAATGCCAGCACCGAGAACAAGGAAGCCCAAGCCTCGGACTACAACCTCTCCCGAGACTTTTTTAGGTGAAAATTCTCAGTAACATGTCACCATGTACATTACATCAGCACAGCAGGACTGTCCATGGTGGTGTCGATTTATATCTGAAAGCTGGGGAGTAAAACCGAACTATGTGGAATTGGCAGCCAAAAGTGAGGTGAAACTATCAAATTATATCGAAGAGACATATCCCAAATATGAAGCTCCTAGCTTGTTACCAATCTGGTTATCGTTCACAATGTTCGATACGAGACTAAACTTCTGGGGTGTTACAATCCACTCCCCCTTAAGGCACACGCGTTCACGAGTGTGGGACCCCATGTCCGAGCATTGAACCAGCTCTAAATACCACTATAGCATCCCGACCCACTTCTGAGCTCAGACCCCTGGTTCGACGGATCTCAACCCGTGCTAGGCCCACTTCTGAGCTCAGACCCTTGGTTCGACGAATCTCAATCCGTCGCTTAGCAGTTTCATCTCCAACCTTCAAAATGCTATTAACCAAAACAAGCATCTCAATAATAGCCACCCTTTATAAACCCTTAAAGATCCTTTGTAATCTTCAATACATCACTAAACTTCTGACAGTCTTAAACTTCAAATCAATCCGTTAATACAATGAAACATGCTTATGGTCTATAAGCTGCATAAGAAACTGTTACAAAATTTGCATCACATTCATGAAGAAGCAAGAAATTGGCTTTAGAGGTGCGGTTCCGTGACAGCAGGGGAGTATTTGTTGCAGAGGAAACTGCAACTTTGGTCATGGTTGTTGCCAAGGCTTGAATGGCTATGGACGAAATTGTATCTATGTGGAGGTGTTGGGTGCCAGCAGTATATAGTCACATTCGCGTTCATTTCTAGAAAACCCGTCAATTATCCCTGTTTCTGATCCCATTTCACTTGCCGGTAACTGTTCTAAAAGGGCTGACCGCACCATTAACACATGATGAGTTGAGTTGTTTCTTTTAACTGCACTTTCATGTCAATCATTCTGTCACCGATGGCAAAGAACTAAATAGTATGTTTGATTATATGAGGCATGATGGATTTTCCATGGCACAACTTGCATCCATACAACCTCCCTGGCCGAGTAAGATCTTCGGATGCACTACGAGGGATACATGCGTTGGTGGCATTGTAAGCCTGTTACTCTGCTTCATTCACGCGAGAGCATTTCGGTAACCTTTGAATCATAAGGTTTTTGAGGTTTTTGTGATCAAATTTGACCATGTAAATGCCATCAGCAGAGGAATTAATTCTGTAGAGATTAACATCGTGTAGATCAATTTGATTAAAGCAACTCCAATACTTTGGGATTGTGATTTTCCCCACGCCTGATTTTGTAGAATGCAGCGTTTTCACAACTGAGACAAGGATTGGACAACCACTTAAAACTGGATCTAGTGCTACATCGCCCAACACTAAGTAGAGTATCAATGCCAGACCTACGAGTGACAGCTAGAAGCAACAAAAAGTTTTGATGGCCACAACACAGAAAGCCAAGAAATCACTTTCAACTGTTTCGTTTACTTTGTTTCTTAAACTGATCGTTCTAGTGCACAAAGACAAAACAAACGTAATTGTACTCTCTAAGACACCATTTAAGAAAAACTTAGAACCGGAAATCACATACTTTGTTTAATGAAGTGGAAAGTTGAGCTACTCATCAATCAAGTCGCCTTTTGGGGTCTCACAATTGCCCAATTATTAACCGAAAAAAGAAGTGCATGCCACCAACTTTGCAGCATTCCAAGCACTGCAAAAAGGCCTTAATGATGTAAAAAGCCTAAAGAAAAGGCATGCACGAAGGTCTATATCTGAAAGAACCTTTTTAACACAGAAACGGAAATCAAACACTCTGAAATCGTTAAAGAGAAAATATTATCGAGTTTAGATTAGTGAAAGGCTTTGGTTCCTCCAAAATGGAAGGGTGGTACTAGTTTATGTTTTTTCCTGTCGGTTAAAAGGATTTGCAAGTCTAACCATTAACGAAAAAGTTAATCTAGGACATATTTTATTAAAAGCAGATTTGCCATTGCTTGAACTTTGAACAATTTTTTGCATCTGACAGCAGAACAAGCACTAGACGTCGTGGGAGTTTTTCACAACAGAAACTTTTAAAAATTTATGCAGAAAACTGCTACAAGGGGTCGCTTTCACAACATTAGTTGCGCCACCTTAGAGACAGAAGGAGATTCGGCAGCTTGGTGCAGGCACACTTCTTATGGAAAACTGCACAGAACGCGCGAAGGGCTCGATCACAATACCACAAAAGTAGCTCCCACATACCAAAACCATGAAACGAAAATCAGCAAACAGCGCGCGGAGTGAATTCCACCTCTACAGTTCCTAATTGCACTTGCTATTTTCTTAGTCTCTTAAATGCATAACTGCTTCGCTCCGCCACCTGAGTAGGTGGCGACAAATTTAGCCATGAACCACAGATGCAAGGTAACGCGTTCCGGATGTTCACACTGGCCTTACCAACGTAAAATTGGTTCCGTCTCATCGCGTTTTCAGAAAACACCGTTAAGCCCATTACGGCCAACATAACGGAGCAGAAAGTTGGAAAGTGAGGAAGAAGAAAGGACCGACGAAGAAGAAAAGAACCAAACAGGAACGTAGGAACGTAGAAGTGGGTGCATGAGAGGATAATCGTTAATAGCATCTTACAGAAGAAAGAGAAAATTTAAACCACTGACGACATTAGAGTAACATCCATAGCTCTTGAAGAAACAGAAAAGTCATGGTTCTATGTAATGCAGCCTTACATTTACACAGTAATTCATGGAAACACTTCAACATGGCTACGTTAATAGAAACTAGCCCTTCACAGGGAGGAGGAGAAAGAGAGATGCTGTAGCAACATTCCATACATTACTAGAAATTATCGCCAAAACCGTTAAATGCACATTCCGTGCCCATCGAGAATGACCCACAAAAATTCCTAAGACAAGGCAAATATCATCGGGCAATTTCCACATGTAAGGATGTGCTGCACTCGATTTTCTCAGTCTCCCAGCTAGCCATTGGCGCGACGCAATCGTGCTGTGGTACGTAATCCTGCAGCAAGAATTCATTGAGAGAGAGAGAGAGAGAGAGAGAGAGAGAGAGAGAGAGAGAGAGAGATCAATACCTCGAGCATCTGCACTAGCTCTTTCGCATTAGGAGCAGAGACTATTATGTTACGCTGAGAAGGTGTAACGAAGCCATCGTCCACAGCCTTGTCGATGAAGCTCAAGAAAGAGTTGTAGTAGCCATCGACGTTGAGCAGTCCAACCTGCAAAACGTCCACCATATCATTTATTTCAATGCATAGCAACGACTGCTGCACGAGTTAACACCTCATTGCAGAAGAAGATGATCGAACCGGTTTATTATGTATCCCGAGTTGCGCCCAAGTGATCACCTCCAAAAGTTCTTCAAGAGTTCCATACCCACCTGTTGAAGAACAAGAATGTGAGAAAGATAGAGACAGTGAGCGATAGAGAGGGAGGGAAATGTGGTGTTGTAGTTGTACTTGACCTGGAAGAGCAATAAAAGCATCAGAATGGCTCGCCATTTCCGCTTTCCTTTGGTGCATATTAGCAACCGGTCTCACCTCCCCTACTGTCTCTCCTGTTATCTGAAAAGGCCGCACGGTTCAAAAAGAAAACGAAAAACGACTAGTGCTAGATGATTGAGTCCCACAGAATAAAAACCAAACAAACATTAAAAAATAAATGTCGTCGACAACCATGTACCTCCTTGCACATCAAAGTCTTGGGAATAATCCTGCACAGAGAAAACATCAGAATGGCCTGAACAGTTGAAGCAAAAGGCAACAGAAGAAACAACAACATTTATTGGGTACCCTAAAACATGGCGACCTCCATTGTAGACCTCTTGCGAGACAAGGCCCATAAGCCCCACATTCCCTCCTCCATAGACCAAGTTCACATTCCTAGAGACCTAACAACACCGATAAACTTTTCAGCAAAGGTGCCCAGTGAAGGAAGAGAAGTGAATCATTCCATACACAAACTAGAAAAGAATGACACTCACGAGCTCTCTGCCTAGCTCAATGGCGGCATCTTGGTAGCAGTTTCTCCTTCCGCTACTGCTACCACAGAAAACGCAGACCCTGTTGAACCTACTAGGCTTACATTCTCCGTTGCTCTCCATTGCTCAAACAGCTTCAGGTTCTGCCACTTATCGTTCCAAGGGAGGGAAGGGCATCAATGGTCTATTTATAGGCAACAAAAACAAAAAGGCAGCATAACGAAAACGAGCTCTCCAAGACGACGGGTGGGGGGTTTGGGAAGGTGGTACTCTATCTTTTTCATGGTTTCTTGATCGAAGAGAAAAAGCCACAGAAGAAAAAAAAAAAAAAGGGAGAAAGAAACCAAAAATATAAGCTACCACTATCAATCAAGTGACCGTACTCTTTTGCACTACATACGTGTGAACTGTCCATGGCAGAGAGACGTGATGAAACCCCACCCTCGCACTCCCTTCAGGCCACTCCTCACTCTCAACTTTTTTCACTCCCACCAAGAAAACTCGAGAGAAAAGATAAACCGACCTAAAACCCCAGTAAAACGCCTGCCTTGCAGTCCTCCTTTCTATGGTTTATGGCTCAGCAGATGGCAGAACTTTCTTTTGGTTCATCCCTTAACCCCTCGCGAAAGCAAGAGGCAGGGCGGGCAACCCCACAACGTTATCCCAGATCAGGAACTCGGTAGAACTGCAGAAACAATAGTGATCTTAATGATAAGCAGCATCCACTCCGTGCTAGCAATTAATATCCTAATGATTTGTTCAAACCACAAAATATAAGCATAACTCTCAGTTAGCCGACGCAAGAGAGAGAGGAGCAAGACACAGCACCACTACGAGTACGAGTCCAGAACAGTAACCAAACAGAAAAGCTAGCAGATTCGGTCTCGTTGGTGTCGTAAGGCAAAAGTCGATTAACTTTATGTGTTTGGTGGTCGCGAGTCACATCAAGCAACAAAAGGCATCTCAGCCTTCAATCAACTCAGCCATTCATTTCTAATTGCTCTTCTTTTTTCATCTTCCATACCATTTTCTTCGTCTCCTCGCTGCTGCTGCTGCTGCTGCATGAGGGTAGAGTAGAGTAGTGTAGAATGTAGAATGCGTGAAAAAGATGACCCAAAGGAAAGAATTGAAACAAAAAAGAACCAGCAATTCCCAAGGGAGCACCCACAATTTCGATTCCCCATCATTTTGCATTAATTGCGACGCGTTCGCACCCCTTTTCTCCAATCCTCCGATTCGAAAACTGGTCGACAATTGAAGCAAAAAGAGGATCGAAATATTTCATCCTCCCTTCAACTGACATACAATCATTCCCTTCCAACAGAAGGCAAGGACGCGTACAGAGAGGGAGAGAAAGGGGGAAGGGGTGGAGCCCACAGAAATGATGGCTCCATGGCCTCATTGGTCCAATTCCGAGCATAAAGCCGCTGCAACCTCGCCCGTCACGTCCACGTCGGACGGCCACGTCAAGAAAGGGTGGCCCCACTCCCGCTCATATGGCACTTCGAGCATTTATTGTGGGCAAGAGGGAAGGCAGTGCCCTTCGGTCGTACGCGTGCTGCGGGCAAGGGGTTGCCCCTCGTTCCTTCTTTTTGGCCGAGCCCAGTCTCAGTCTCTGCAGAGAAGGTGGCGGATGGGACGGCGTCGTGAATGATTGGGCGGGACCGGCGCCCCAGTCTCGGCCCAGCAGGGGTGGCTCTCTCCCCCGCCGGTGGGCACCGGCGGCGTTACGGTTAAACCGTCCGGGCAGATCATGTTCACTCATGAGCCTCGAATGATTGCTGTGCGCCGCCGCGGCTGACCACTGGAAGCCAACTCTCCCATTCCCCGCATTAAATCGTCCCATGGAAGATTGTTGGTGATCTTCTTTCTTCTGCCCCCTTCAGCTAAATATGTATCAACTTTACTCAAGTTCTTCCCTTATTATGATTTTGATTTGTATGAGTGGGAAGAGCGATCTTCGTATTAGCTTGGAAAGAGCGGCTGCTACTGTGGTGAAACTTGCTCGAGAAGGATGGCATCATCTCGGGAAGTGAACCTCATTAAAGCACGTTGTTTGCGCATTGTACAATGATGGACGTGGAAAGTTCAATCACCCCGTCCCCTTCGTTCGTCTTCTGCAAACAAAGGGATCAGACGCAGAGGGACAGAAAGAGAAGGGTGCTCCTCGGAACCCAAATGACAAATTGTTAACCAGACTTTCGGCATTACAGTCTTCTAAGAAAATAGCCTCAAAGCCATTATGAATTTTTCTTCTTTCTGTAAGTACACGTTCTCTTCTGCATTTAAAAATCGGCAGTTCGTCCAATGTTGGCCGTTCCTCTTATTCACTGCAAAATTACAATGTTTCAGTTGAGGTTGAGAACATGAAATAATATTTACTGGAATATTATTTTTACGTCACTAATTTTCTTTTTCAATTGAACGAGGTTTCTTAACCTTTACAATCGGTTGAATTCATACCGCACGATTAGTTTGTTCCAGCTTTGGTCGAATACCACCAAAATCAAATCAAATTATTTGTTCTTTTACCCATTTTCGTTCAAATTTTCACAAGTCCAGTACCATATCTTACAAAGATTCAAAAACAAACTTGAATTTGGTTCGTACTAACCCTGATTTACATGAATTAATATCCTGAACCTTATTTTGTACATTTTTTTGAGGCATTCGAGTATATAAGCCCGTTTGATTTTTTGAGCCTATTTGACAATGCTGAATTGCCAACAATTAGGTCATTTTCAGTAGTCAAATTATATATATATATATATATATATATATTGGCTATCAAGATTTACATAGCGATCTAACTAAGATTGTTTATTTGAAGTATATCAATAGTTGAGAGAAAAAATAAAAAGAAGTATGTATGAACTGATCATATGTTATTAGATGTCAGTCACTTTTGTGGTTCTGTTTTTTTCTTAATCATCTATTATTATGATGGATGAATGGTCTTGATTTCATAGTTGAGTGACTTTTGAAACTTTTAAAAGCCAAAATCGCCATTTACTTTTGTATTTGGATCTCTCATATTATGCGATCTGATATAATAGAAATGCTCGGTGGCTTTATATATACTGAACTGAAGGTCGTAAGAATTTCTGAAAACAAGGTGTTTAGTTCGTTTAAGAGACGAGGCTGGAGGTGGGAAGAAATGATATGTATGAGTAGTTGAGGGAGGAGCTCATGGTCACTTTCATGGCGAGCTGCGCCGAGTCTGTGATCTGCGTGCATCGAGCAAATTAACGACTCAAGGGTTGGGGGCTCAGAGGCATAATTGATTTTTGAATGTTTTTGGCAGGCGAGAAAGGCTGCTGTTGCATCGGACGGGTGAGGCTCGAGCGCCAGCCGAGCCCCTGACCTTCTTCAGTTGCAGAGGCAAGGTTTCTGCCAAGGCTATCATTCCACTCCAATTTTTACCTTGTCAATGTTAGCTCCAGCAACAGATGTAATGATGGATGACAGAGGAGACATGTGATAATGCTATATTTGAGAACTTGTGGCTCCTGTAACTCACCCAGCCTTCATGTGATTACGAATGCTTTTTCGTATTCCTGCTGTATATATATATATATATATATGCTTAACATAATGAAAAAATGTTCGCATCAATCTTTTGAAAAGTATTTATATTGTGATAGACCAGGAAGGTTTAGATTCACTGCCAACCATCGATTTATTTATTAGAACGAAGCCTCGATACATGTTGAACTCACACGCAGACATATATGGATTAAAGAAGGGTAGATTTTGAGTATAATATACGAAACGGCTGAGGATAGTCTTGTATTAATGATATTGAGAATGCTTGAGGAGTTCCTTTTATTTAACCGGTTGCAGTGCATGCCATCTATGTCAGTTGATTGCAATGGGGAAATAAACACATTAGACACATTATCTCATGTAATAAAGATTTGCACCCGGCCCGTATACTCCCCAGACGATCTTTTAAAGTTAAATAAGATATGGCATTGGATCGTTTCTTGATTAAATCCAACGATATCGATCTGAGTACTACTCTTCCATTGAGGCCGTGTTAGGTGCTGTACCTCCGGTTTCTTTTGTCCCACCGCATATATACGCAACTTCATGCATGGATTGCTTTTTTATTAACAAATGGGAAATTGGTAGGCTAGCCCTTTTAATAGGTGGTCCGTGACATCAATTCTCTATGTTATAAAAAGATAATATGCAAGTTGAAACATAGTATAACATCATCAGGTATCGAAAGCAAACAGATACCTTGAAAAAATAGGAGAAGGATGATGACTTCGACTCTCCATCAGTTAAGAATATATATATTCGATTCAGTTGCTAAAACTGCTCCATGTAGTATGAAGTTCATCAATATCTTGGATTTCTAGTCTCTGCATTATTGTTGTGAAATTAAGAAACGGAATGTAGGTCTAGACTTTCCGTGTACGTTGGTTCAGGTCAACAAATTAACATAATAATAAAACGTGATTAATATATACATCGACCGCTTCGATTACTAGTCAGACAAGTCGAAAAAACCCGTCATTAGAAAAAAAAAGAAAGAAAGAAAGAGGGAATTAGATTAAGGTTGCAATTTTAATCAGATTGGTAACTAAAACTCTATCCAAAAGTGAGGAAAATGCTCAAAACTGCCAAAGAAAATTATCAAATCACAGTATACCTTTGTACCAATTTTGAGTACAGAGCAAATTATCGTGCATGGGAATATGCCGATCATGTGGCCCAAATCTGGTGAAGCACATATATATCTTTCACTTTCAGTAATTGAATGATTTTGCAAGGATGGCAGTCTTTTCGCGATGCAAATCACTGAATAAGCTTCCATAAAACATGTACCCTGAACTTGATTCCGGGTTTTGATTTAAGATCTTTCAGTTGAATGGAGTTAAGAGTTGATCAACGCTTCTTAAAGCATGAAACGCCTTCACTTTTGGAGAAGACCAACGAAAAATGTTGTGGTTTGATTCATTACAGTAAGAACCCTATCGTATTTCTCACTCGCAAACTGCCAGTCTACATTGTTGACATCTACACTCTATGACATGATATCTGAAGATTATGATGCTCCTTACCTCCGATTCAACATTGCGGGGAAGGTAGAGAAGCTTGGTCATGATCATGAAATCTGCAGATAGATATTTCTTGCCTCTGGGGGCTCAGTTAGGTCTTGGTCTGCTTGACCGTTGCATCAAAAAGGTGAAAGCACCTTGTGAGCTAACGACATACGCAGATGAAGCTGGCCACAAGCAGCCTCTCTAGTTTCTGTGCGTTAAAGTGAGATTAGACCCGCCATGAAAACTGCCAACAAGCGCATATGTCCAGAACTGAGACCTGTGACCATTTCTTTCTAGCTATCAGTCTTACCAGTCGGTCAGCTCGTGCTAGAGCCAAGATTTGGATAATGTCTTCTTCTTGTAACAGTTAGCTCTCTCCTTTTTACTTGACTAGAAATAGGCTGTCATCTTCAAATTGTTTTCCGACTTACATTTTACTTGTAATAATAGAACAGAAATTATTTTTTCTCGTGATTTTTCTAATAAAGGCTGCAGTTTTCATGAAAACTATCAAACAAGAGCTTTGAAGTGAATTTACATCAACTTGAAAAGTAGAAAACATTAGCTCCATTCTTTTTTCTGTTATTTTTTACTGTCCATTGCTAGATTATACTATTATCTTTCAGCTAACAGTTTTTATAGATTAGTGAAAGTTCTCATGAACCACCTTATTTGATCATTTTCGCACCTACTAAAAATTTGATGACCAATTTATAATTTCGTTGGTGTCAAATTCACTCAGCATTTTTTTTTCCACCAATAATGACAATTTCATGAATCTCCTCGGCCTTAGTAGTTGCAGTCTTTATAAATTATGCATTAACAATCGAAATATGGTCCAAAGGAAAATCTCTATTGTCAGGTTTCTTTCTATACCCATGAATTCTGTTGGACACAGAAATGATACATCGGAAAAATAGCTGCAACTTCTTCTTTTTTTTTACAATTACCCTTTGTCACCAAACTGTATTCAATCATTGTAATGACGTATTTTTTATACTGCAAATTAGTGGAAGTTTTAGTTCCCTCGAAGCCTTATCTAAGAGTTTTCATATAGGTCTGTCGACTTAAAAAAATAAACCCCAAAAAATGGGCTTTTATGAAGTTACGAGAAAATAGTAGTCCTTAAAATGAAAATTTTCCTTGCAATTTTTCTTGTGCAGCTACCTATAAAAGGATGGTACATACATCGGTCACATAGTCCAGAGAAAAAGAGTGAAGCCACCATCCTTCAGCCACATGACCGGACGACGGAGACGATTGCCGCCGGCCGCTGGGCCCGGAAGCCTGGCTGCTTTCCCTCTGAAATGGCACATCTTCCCCAGTCTTTTGACAGTGATAGCTATGACTGTGAAGGCAAAGTGAGCAATTCAGAATGCTTGATGCTTCCACTAACTCGAAGCGACGAGCAGAATTCTACAAATTGATATTGACGACGAACCGCCAGCTTCTCGATTCGTAGCCATCTGAAACTTTTTTCTCTATAAACTTTCACGGCACTTGTACATAATATCAGTTCTCGATGAACCTGTAAATAGATGTTTCAGAAGTTCTTAGTCTTTGGAGTTTCATTTACATTGACCATAGAAACTTTGAAAGAGAACATTGAAAGTTGATAATATGGCCAAATTTGTGAATCAGATCTACTGCTGGTATTGGAACCATTCGTAGAGCCCAATTAATAGTAGAAGAATGCGATTTCTGCTAGAAGGTACTTCATGTAAGATCATTTGGTTGGCCGGCATATGTTTAGGAGTAATTTCAAACATTATGGCTATCTTAAAGTAAATATTCGCTTAAGTGATTGCGTTTTGAGATATTACGTCATTTTAGATGGTATGAGGTAATTTTGAAATGTATAGATACCAGTACTCAATTACGAACTCTTTGATGGGTGAAATCTGTAATTGTCCTTAATATAAAATGGTAGTGGTCCCTGATTTTTTATTGACAAAAAATGCAAGCGCTAGCTAGACTTTTTTTATTACGGAGGCCATGGTTTGGTGTCTATTGGCAATCTCCAAGAAGTTTCTCCTCTTTCCTTGCAGCAATTATTGGCCAGGAGTAGTATGAGAGCCAGCTTCCAGGTCTTTCTAAAAATCCATCTCCAGGTCCGCCTTGACTTACCTCATTCAATATGTCAATTAGAAGTTTTTAATTGAAGAATACCATGCAAGATATACGAAGAGAACATTTAAACACGTCGCCCCATCTTCTAACATCAACCTGCCATTTTCAATACTCAAAATTTGAAAAGAAGGTGGTCACACAATCGGGGAGTCAGAAATTTTTGGCTACGAGACACTATTATAAAAATTATCATTTCTGAAGGAGCAGAACAATACAATATAAATATATAAGTAAATAATTGTAAAAAATTTATGTAAAAATATGTAAATTTTTTTATTGTTGGCTTGAGAAACTGCTCACGCCAGCCTATATGTTGCTCCGCTACTGTGGCCACAGGTACATTCATGTAGGATTGACGCAGCCGGTGAGAATGACATCTATCAAACTCCAAAAGTCACAAAACATGAGGGAATTGTGCGTCTACTTGTTTGGTGTTCATTTATAAATATTCCTTCATCTGTAACCTCTAATATCATAGATCCATTCAGTTTTCCTGGATAAATTTTCCTATTATTAGGATCAACTGTTTGATCATGTTATGGCGGCACCTTTAGTTTTGTGAGGTGAGCCAGCGGCCGAGCTATCTTTATCTGGAATCAATGTAACAGGTGACGTGCATTGAGAGTCCGGGTTGTAGCCTTTGACGGGGAATGAAGGGGGCATGGGCGGAGGGAGGGGGGGGCCTGCCCGGGCCATGGCCCAGGTGAGCGCAGAAAAGAATTTTTTTTTTACTAAAAAATCAAATTGCACACAAAAAAAAAATTGTATTGAAAAAATCAAATTTTTTTAGTTTGTCCCGACCCGTCGCTCCTCGTCGCTTCTCTTGGCGCGACCATGGCCCGACCCGCGAATCGTCTTGGCCCGACTCTAGAAAAAATTTTGGCTCCGTCCCTATGGTCCAAGACGATTCGCGGGTCGGGCCATGGTCGGGCTAAGAGAAGCGACGAGGAGCGAAGGGTCGGGCCAAACTAAAAAAAATTGATTTTTTCAATACAATTTTTTTTTTGTGTAATTTGTTTTTTTCAATAAAAAAAAATCTTTTCTGCGCTCACCTTGGCCATGGCCCGGGCAGGCCCCCCCCTCCCTCCGCCCCTGTTGGCCTGACTCTAAAAAAAATCCTGGCTCCACCCCTGGGCATGGAGTATTAAGCTCGATACCGACTGCAACTTTATAGCGATCGAAGCAAATCAGGCTCCTGCTGGCTGCTGGACAACCATGGAGGGATTGAGTTTGCATAATTTACGCACACATAGACATCCACGAGATCATATCAGCTGCAACGATCCCGTTTGGCGGATAACAACCCCACCTCCTGTTAGTTTCATTTCAACCTTAAAAGGGATAAGAATCAGGACAACCAATCTCTTAAGCAACCATTTTATAAGTCCTTAAAAATCTCTTATAATCTTCAATATGTGGTTAAATGTTTAGAGTATTACAATCTAAACCCTCAAGATGTACACGGCCATGCATATAGAATCCTAGGTCTGAGTGTTGAACCTACCCATTGAAGGTCCAGGTTTGACGGATCCCAATATACCTCTTAACGGTTTTGGTTTCAATCCTGAAAAGGTTAAAAACTAAGACAATCAGTATAAGTCATTCGACTAAAGTTTTGGGGCGTTATAATTAAAAGTTTGGTAAAAACTGATAGCCTTATCATTCTATTTTTTCAGCCTATAAGACAAGGATGGCGACTGTTTTTAAAGGACCACCTTTTTTTTTTTTTTCTTTTCCTTGTCTTATTGGAGGAATAATCCACAAAAAGTCATGAACTAAAAATCTGAACCGCGACAAGTTTGTCCCTCCATGGTAATGGAACGTCCACACACAGCACATGCTAATTTGGTCACATGGCAAGTCCTCTCTTTATTATATATACATTGGTTATTTCTTTCATACCATATTAAAGGAGTCGTTACCGATTTAATATAGTGTTTTGCTGACTGCTTTTATTGACATGTTGTCCATTCTTTCATACAAACGCGAAAAAAGCACATCCTTCAAATGGTGGAATTTCATTAATTTTATTAATGAAACTGATTAATGTAATCATAAAAGATAACTACTTATGTACATGGAAACTTGATCAATAATGATTCTAGACTACTAGTAACAAGAAAGACTGGCTGGACCCTCACCACATTAATAGAAAAAGAATGGAAACGTCCATGAAGTTTCTCGCCATACTGGGCTTTTTGTCTTCTTCAAACGACTCAAGGAAGGAGGAAATTAAGATCCACGAGGGTTTCGTTTGAGTTTCATTTTTGTTTTTGTTGGGGACCCTTTTCAATGGTGAACAGACAGGAGCAAGAGCAGAGCCATAAATTTTTTATAATTAAAGTTTATAAATTTTGATAGGAACCGAAATATCAATTTTTATATAGGACAAGTAAATTTTTTTAAAATTTACATGTAAATTAACAAAAAATTGAAGATGGGGCCAAAGCCCATGCAGGTCCTCCCTTGGCTCCGCCCCTAGACAAAAGATTGTGCTAAATTGGGTTCAAGCATAATGTCCAAAAATGATAATTTTTGTAGCTTTGCTTGACTCCTAAGTCAAGTCGACTTCCAACAATAAAATGAAGTCATTGCTTGGATCCCTTAGGGAGTTTCCACGTCTATTTCGGCACATTCTTTGTTCATTTTCATATTAACACACTCCCAAGTAAGTAGTGATGCAAATGCAAACAGTAAAAAAACATCTACACTCTGGGGACTACTAATTCGGGTGAACAAAGTCCCACCAACATGATCAAAACGTGCAGGGACGAAGCCGTGGGACTTTTCGCTCCGAATTTGCGGAGCGTGTCGCACTTTCGATGCCTAATCAAACACGAGAGAGGTTATCGTGTAATGGTATTTTAGGTATTGGTGAAAAAGAAATAAAACATTTATTTTCTTTGCTTTCATTTTTCCCCCATTTCTTGCGATAGAGTCAGACCCGTCGTCCTTATATATATAATACTAATGTACCATGTGTTCACATTTGTACTATATATATCATTCGTGCAGTTTTTGCTCAATTTCCAGTCCACTTAATTCAAGTCAGGGTCGAGATATATTAGGGTTCATACCAGTAGGCCAAAAATTTCTTTTAAATATGTTGATTTCACATTAGACCAAGGACTCGAGTGCCTCTGAGTCAAGAGCCGAATTGGAGATTTTTCGTCAACTATAGTTTCAGGGTCGAAATATAATTTTTCAAATATTTTATATAAATTAAAACAACATTTTTTAAATTTATAAGTCAAATTTTTATTTTTATTTGTTGAGTCAATATATCGCCTCTTTCCTATGCACTTTTCGGTGTAGTTTATATCTAAAGCCCCTACCTAATTTCAACTTGCCGATGGAGTTTAGATTTTCAAAGCATACTACTTGAGAAATATATGGAGAAGGCGTTCCTCTAACTTTTAAAAAGAAACCAATGGCTTTGTAGATGTTCAATTCTTCTTTTGTAAGCTCATCTTTTTTCTTATCGTGATTCATATTTTTCTTAAATGTACCTTAGGGCTTTAATGATGCAAGTACAAGGCGGTGGCGGCGGCGGCGGCAGCAGCGGTGAATTGGGTTTATAAATAGAAAAAACATTTTGTTCGTGGCGATATAAAGCAAAACAAGACGAAAAATATTGACGCCACTCATGGTGATCTTGGCTCAACTCGACTCGCGAAAATGGTTACTATTGATCGCCAACTAAGTTAAAGCGAGTAGATCACAGTTCATTTGCATGTTCAAGTCCCTTGGTGCGGCCAATTGGGCGAATAGCTGGTGAAAGGCTAGTTGTTTCACGACCAAGTCAACAAGCCAACTCGAAGACCCATTAACATTAGCCTGTGTCTATTTGAGTCCAAGTCACGAATTTGACAACTATGGTATTTTATGTCACTGGGTGAGTGGCAAATTTTCTTTTGCCCATTGTCAAGTTATACATCAAAAATTAAAATAGGGCCTTGACCTGTTTAGTAATGGCTTATCATCGGCCTAATAACTTATTAATTCAAAAGAAATTTGAAATTAATTAAAGCAAAAAGGGTAGAGAAAAACATACCGAAAAGATGTGGAAGAAACGTTCTTATAAAAGATATTAAGATCATCTTAAAATTTTAAATATTAAGATTGAAAAATAAATTTTGTTATTGATTAAGGAACTAGGAATTTTAACGACACCTTGTCAAACACATGTACGATATACGGATCATTCAGAATATGCGAGGTAGGAAGTAAAATACCAAACAACGGCCAATTGACCATTTCAACAAGCCCCTGGACAATAAATCCAGGGTCCAATCGTCCACAAAATCAAACATCCAAAAGGACAAAAGGGCCGGATAAGGCGGACTTCGAGTCACGAGTCACGACACTGCGGACGGAAGAACCCATTCAGCAACATGTAGAATCAAAGAAAAGTGGAGACCAATTTCACTGGATTTGTTTCCCTATATGTAGGTTGACATCTTGACCCATTCCAACCAAACAGGCCTAATGTGAAGGCACCAAACAATTTTTAAGTCATCACCATATATATAATTCTGAATTTTTGAAAATGAAACTTTTGACTATGTATTTCCACCACCAAGATTTCGACAAGGAAAGCTGAAAATAATTCCACAGGTAGCAAATCTTTGAGCGGTCGTTTGACGTATTGGAAATATAGACGTATTGGAAAGTATTGACCTTGTATCGTCTCAGTAAGGAGCCGGTACGATACACGTCAGAGCCACATGTATGGCACTGGTTAGTGGTACAACAAACAATACAGCTAGAGAAATATTGCAGCCTGTTTTCATGGGCGGGGGCGGAGCCAGAATTTTTTTTAGGAGCAGGCCGACAGTCCTACTTCTGGATTCAGGTAGGGTTAAATTGAATTCTAATACAAAAAGTATATTACATAATTAAAAGTTATTATTTTTTTTAATGTAAAAATGAAAAAAATCGTTGACTGGGGTGGGGCCATGGCCTAGGCCAGCTCCCCCTTCCCTCCGCCCCTGTTCATGGGCGAAGAGGAAAGTTAAAATACTTGATTTTGCGGGAAAGACTGTCACTAAGCTTAACTTTTGAGACAGACATGGTCCAAACGGAGCCTAGGGTGGCGTTTGGGGTAGCCTGATTTCCAATAAAAAAGGGTCAATTCACACGACGACAAGAACTGCCCTCTAGAAGGAGGAACATTGGCGATCGGTCTGAGGGTGAGCGTGTTTGGATCCATTCCACAGTGATCTGATATAAAATTTACTTCGACCTTAAATCCATGGTTTGAGTTTGAGGTCCAAGTTATTCTTGGCCACGTTAGTGAAAGTCGGAGAAAATTGTCCTTACATGGGGAAGGTGTATCAAACAATAATATGCCTGGACAATTGACAACCGGCGATGGCCCACAAGGCCCCAATCTCCGATACGCGCTGTCCGGGATGAGTCCCCAAAGAAAGTTTTGGAGCAATGACCCCAAATACAAAGACAAACAAACGAGAAAAAAAAGCAGAAAAACTAAATGAAAACCGTCTGCACTGAAACAAGCAAACAAAAAACACCGTCTGATCGTGTGTGTATATATATATATATATATATATATATTCAAATATACGATGTTTTATATTTTTTTAGCAACATATTTTTAATTTTTAAGCATCCAGCAATGTTGGCATATGACAAATATATATATATATATATATATATATATATATATATATATATATATATATATATATATATATATATATATATATATATATATATATTCAAATATACGATGTTTTATATTTTTTTAGCAACATATTTTTAATTTTTAAGCATCCAGCAATGTTGGCATATGACAAATTTGAACTCCCCTGTTTAGTTTGCTTATCCTTTTATGTTTCATAAATATGCATAATGAATGTATTATTTGTTATGTGTGTTTATAGGCAGTGGTGGACACACAGCTGCGGTTGCGGTTAGTTCCTCACACCAGCCCTAAAGATATCTGCGTTATTGAATTAGAGCCCCTCAACCTAAATTTCCTAGATCCACCATTGTGTATGTGTGTTTGTGTTAACCTTGCTCCGCCGATCAAGGTACTTAATTAAAATTGCTCTGCACTCAGTATCGACACTTTAAATTACTTCTGTTTTCTCATGGTGGTTGGAACTTGGAACTGTAATGATTTCATTTGAAGATCTGTGAATTTAGAAGCTATTCATGAGCTAATCTTCTTCAGTCATACGGTTGATTCATCTGGTGAGGAATTTACTTTGCATAAGCAACCATTTTAGTTTCATGTCATCTCAACGAAGAAAAATACAAAGAGTGGCGACCGCTTCACTTCCCGCACTGTTTTTAAAACACAACTTGAAGAGATAAAAGATTGTATATGTTTTCTTATTCTACAATATCGACGAATATGATCAGGGCTTTTTAAATTCATTAAGATCAGTGTAAACGTATTTCGAGTTACAAAGCAAAAATCGGCCGTCTTGGTTTTTTCCACTACCACATAAACTGGTAAACAACTCGTACACGTTTTTTGAAAGGTTCGCTAACAAACAGTAAAATATGGGAAAGCAAAACACCAGATCTGCGCAAGCAAACGTCAAATTTAAGCTTTTGAACCAGAAAATACAGGAGTAACAGGACAGGAGTTGCATGGGGAAATCTAATGACAGTTTTCAATCATACTGCCATTGTATAGATGTAACTACCATCCAATCGATCCTGCTCATTTAGCTGGTTTCTTTGCCATGTCACAAATTTAATCATGCTTAGTATATGATGAAACTCAAACTTCTATGGTTCTGGAAATATTCTGCTGCTCGTGATTCTTGAAGATGTAAATCTTGACTTGGAAACGTCGAACTACACATTGAACTTAAAATAATCAGTAAGTGATCCAGTTGTTACTTTCCTTTGTTGAGGTTAGATTATGCAGACAAATCGTAATATATACATGACAATTCTGCTGATCCAGGTCATAGTCTTGCTGGTTCCTGCGAATCTGGTGTAGACAGGGGACTACTAGTAGTGTTCAAAGCTCTTGAATCTGGAAAAAGAACGGAGCAAACGGACCAGAGTCTTGTTCTTTGCTTGACGCATGACCAATTTAAGAAGCCGAAGAACCATTTAAGAATCCGAACAATGTCGTAGTCAGAGTCAGAATGCCAAAGGACATGACCAACTTCACCAGAAACTTCAATTGACTTGTTCAAAGACTTGCAGAGAGCGAGAGACAGAATAGGGACTGATGGATTTCCTAGTAAGTCTTCTTGACCCACAAGATATGCGCGTGAGGACTCTTTGGATGCAAATTTACATTCACCATTGAAACGTGATTGGCTAGAGAAGAAGGGTCCCTGCAAATAGCGCGTGGGACCTTCACTCTTGCTCTCATTTTCTACCTCTCAAGCGACTTTCCATGAGGAGCAGTCGTTTAGGTGATGTTACAGTGCAAGCTCTCCCCTTCCAATTCCATTTAAATATCAGATGGTATCAGCAACCTCGGCACTCAGCAACCGCTTATACCCACCTTCTCCCCACCTCCTCCCCAACATGGACAGAACCCTGAGACAAGATATCGATCTCCCTGGCTTTAGGTTCCACCCCACTGAAGAAGAACTGCTGGGATACTACCTCAAGAAAATGGCACTAGGGAAAGCTCTCCATTTTAATATAATTGGCACACTGGATTTGTATTCTTATGATCCTTGGGAGCTGCCAGGTACTTGACAAAGCAACCCCTGCTTCCTGCCTTCATTGTGTCTTATATCGTTTGTATGTTACAGATAAGTTTCAACATGCTTCTGATTATGATGTTAACTTGGTTGACAGGGAAGGCGGAGATGAGAGCAGAAAGAGAATGGTACTTCTTTGTTCCTAGAGATCGGAAGAACCAGAGTGGAAGGAAGCCGAATAGAATTACAAAGGGAGGGTTCTGGAAGGCAACTGGAACCGACCGGCTGATCAGAAGCGCTGCTGATCCAAGGTGCATCATTGGGATAAAGAAGACCTTGGTGTACTACAAAGGCAGAGCACCCAGGGGTGGCAAAACTGACTGGATCATGAATGAGTATAGGATGCCAGACAACTGTCATCAATTCAAGGTAATTCAACTCTTCTGCTTAATTACATGAACGCTCTGTAATCAGCATGCCAATCTGCAGAGTAGGTTTCTGTTCGCTCATCATACTAAACATTCAATCGAGTTTAACAACTCTAGTGCGTCTGCTGCTATTTGAGATATCACCAAAGTCCAAGAACTGCAAAGCTTCTGCTATCAGCAGAATTATTGGAGTTCACTTACTAACTGAAGTTGGTTCGGGTTCACATGATGCATGCAACATTTGCATAACAGAGAGTTATCACTGTTAAGCGTGTTACTGACCTTCTGCTTTGCTCATGAACAGAGGGACATAGTCTTGTGCAAGATATATCGGAAGGCGACATCAATTAAGGTGTTAGAGCAACGAGCATTGGAAGGCAATTCCATGGAAGCAATTCAGGGGAGTCACTCGACAACTGAGACTGGCTCTTCCTCTGAGCAGGAGTTTTCGCCAAACGTCGACCCCAAGCCCGAGATCATAGAGGACGACCAGAGAGGAAACCACGAAGTTTCTTCTCAATTCGGCGGCCTGCAGTTTCAAGAAATCACCAGCGAATTGGTGACAGGTGCCCTTCAAATTCCAGTGGCCATGTCCAGGGAAAACTTGACTAAACTTCAGATGCCCAAGGCCAACACGGACTGGTGGACTCAAGATTCTTCCATGGCGTACAGCCCTTGGATGGACAACTGGAATCCTGACACCATACTCATCGACCACCATATGGTCTCACATTTTTCCCCTACTCTTCTCCATGATCCACAGCTCGTAAGAGACCTAGAGCAAAAGAACGCTCATTTGGGGAACTAATCCCTGCTGCGTGACTCTTTAGAAAAATCCCCTTTCTTTTGTTCAAAATTCTGTGTAGCGAAAAATTAGGGAGAACAAGCTTTTCGTTTTCTCGACTGCTGTAGCTGACTGTAAAGAGATTGTAATATTTTGTGATTCTCGACGGTGGGCAAGTTTCAGTAGCTGTTGTTCTTCTCACTTTAACAGAGTTTCATTCTCTCACGACTTCTTCCTGCCTTGTTTTAGCCTTTCCCGTAAAATTGAAACGAGAAGCAGTTTCCATAGTCCTGTAATATATTTCTCTGAAAGAAATAGAAGCTTCCTTGTGTGTGGGGTCAGCGATTGGAAGAATCTGCAGTCCAGATAGTGACGAGGAGAAAAATTTCAGCGTTTCACATCTTATCTGTACCACCATCATTAAAGTAGACGCAATTTCACCTGCTTTCCACCCTTTCTTAAGAACAAGGTAATGGAGGCCTCGAGTGCTGCATCTAAGTGGGCGACTTGGTTTGTTGCTTGGGATCAGACACCAACTGACGAAAACCCAACGAAGCAATTTTTGTTGCAACCTTAGATGCGTCCGTCGTCACCACTTACATGTGTCCCCCAGATCGGTTGCTGCGCAATTCAATAAGACGAAATGGGTGGCGGCTTGATCTCTACTCTTTCTTCATAACTTTTACAATCAAATGCATACCAATGATTTGCTGTATCCGAGATCGTCATAAAGGATGTCCTCTTCCTGCCTAACAACAGTTGCAGAACAAAGCTGAGTGTTTTTAGGGACAGTTTCTCAGTCAGAACAATTTCTGACAGTTAAACTGAATCTACCTCAAAATTTGCTCAAGAAATGGACTAAGATTCATGTAACACTGGTTAATAGTTATAAATTGTTTCCTTTGCCAAACGAACTAAGAGTTACTTGGCTTGTACATTTCAATTCCTACCATAAAGCCGTAGCAAAGTTGTTGGACTGGTTGATATAGAAATTGCACATATTCACAAGGGTATTATTTCCCTGACCCTACATGATAGACTAAGTGTGCCATCAAGTTGAAGGTACATGGTTCCACCCTAGAACGCATTGTGTAGAACTCTCAACCCTGGAGCCAAAAAGAAAGGAAGGACTACCTCTGTCCCCCTCTTCCCCCCTACCCAAAACTTCTTTTCATGATCAAAAGTGCTTACGCTAAAAGTAGAAATTTCGATCAACAGCATGATAGAGCTTTTCAAACATCATGTGGAAGACAAAAAAGGTACCCTGAAAGGGCCTTTCATATCATCTACAATTTCGATCAACAGCATTAATAAAATTTATTTTCAAAGATTTGAAAGAAAAACATTATTATATAAAAGGCCATATGGCTAAGAATGAATTATCATTCGGCAAAATGAGACGGCTGCAGCAACTCTGGCTTTGCCAATGGGAGATGGAACCGATACATTGTGTCATTTCCTCTTGGAATACAAAAAAGTAAAGTACCCTAGATGAGAACTCGTTCCGGGAGCTATTTAAATCCCGAGACTGCCTTTTCTTGGGTCAGCGACGATCGATTTTCCGATCCCTTGAACCAGTCTATCACTATTAGCCAGCGGGAGGATTTTCTTTTTTGGGAACTCGATTGCAAGGTTACTCAGTCAGACAACCACGGTCTGTTCATAAAAAACTGTGACTTAAGGTGTATCAACCAAACACAAAAACCGTTTTCAGAAACCTATTAAAAAACTTGGTTTTTACTGAACTAAGTTGCTACAAAACTGGGTTTTGAAGGGTGCCATCCAAAAGTCTTGGACAAAAATTTTGAATTTGCTTCAAAATTGAGATAGATTCATAAAATACTTGAATAAGTGTCCTGTGAATCTCCTCTAATTTTGAAGTGAATCATGAAAAACTCACATGCTGTTCCTAATGCCAAATGGTCTTGGAGGGATTTTCCGACTATATATATATATATTTATTTATTTATGGCTGGACGTGAAGACCGGAGATTTTTCTGACGCAGAATTAGGGGCACGATAAGATGACGTTGTGCAAAGACGATGTCTTTACTAAGAGGGATCCGATTCTCGATATTCTATGGAGCTGATTATTTTCTGTTGTTTACAGTAACATCACTGACGATGTAAATGTTTTAGAAAGAAAGGCACTATTGACCTTGGGGACTCCTCGACTGGAAAAATGTAGGGTGATTTGCACTACTGCTGTGAAGTTATTTTGATTTGCTTAAATAATGTGGCGCTAAAGTGATGATGCCACTGTGTTGTTCTGGAAGGGCGATCTTCCCCATATGGATGGCATTCCATATGTTGTGGCTTTTATCGATCAGCGATGGTGGTTTCACTTCTGATTTAATCTCAATCTCCCTGCTCCTTCTGCATATTGGTTGTGGAGAGGTTAAAGACTGGGCTTCAGTCTTTGAAGATTGGGATCCAGATATCCCCATATTATTCTGTAATTCTCGTTATCTACTCTTTTATACATGGTTGTGCAGGTTGTGTTCTTCTCTTGTATATATGGGGTTGTTTTCTCATACATATCTGTCCATTGTTCTTTACTGAAAATATAGAACCGGCTCTTGGAACATTTGATTTATGGAATGACACTCTATAACTTTCCAATCCTTCATAAGTTCATATGCATTGGCAGTGGAACCTTATTAAGCATTCAAGTAAGTTGAACTACGAATTGGTTTCAGGTATCCCCCTAGTAAATATTTCGCTAGAAGAAAATTATAACTAATTTCTGAAATACAATCGCGTTGTATCCGGTCTTGACTTAGTCAGTCGCCGGGAAGACCACCAAAAAAACGACAGGTTGAGGGCCACCTATGTACAAGAAATTAATTTGTGGGGTTGGAGAATTTATGCAAGAATTGAAAGCTGAATCAGATCGGTCAGGATGTCAATTTCAGTGAATTGAGCGATTCAGCTAAATCGATTAGGATCCACAGAAAGTATATCCATAAGAATAATTTACAAATGGGCACTCATGTTCTGTGCCTGTAACAGATCAACCTTCAAGTTTCGAAAGCCAACAAGGAGGGCTTCAACTTTTAATCCATGCTCGCAAATCACCACCGGTGTGAAGGTTGAAGACGGAAAAAAGTTACTTAACAAACAAATATACTAAAAAAACCCCTTATCTATTGCCTAAAACACCAACGTATACTTTACCTAAATACAAGTAAAAAGAAGTCCCCCATTCTCATGCCGTTTCATGTTTTATATATTGTTGTTGTGAATAGGGAATTACTTTTTGTGAGGGCTTATTAGGCCTGCAGATGTTTTGCTTGAACGCCTCCCATGTTTGTTCAAATATCCGCAAGATCATTCAATACAACAAAACGGATGTTCTTAGCTAATGCAGTCCAAAGCCTCAGCAACTATAAAGGCCCACTCTCAGAGGAATAGCCACTCAAGCATTTGTGTTTCCCCTATTTAAAGAAAGTTAAAGAATCAATGCCATCTCAAGCAACAGCAGTAACCTGAATGATGGTACGTTAACGTGGAACATCAGATGAGGTTGAGCGAGAACCGTGACACAGGCAAGACTGGGGCCCTGCCCTGCATATGAATCTAACGTCTATCATCGCTTAGAATGCAGACTCAAATACTTCAGACAGGATCGATGCTTTCATCGAAATGACAATCGTTAAGTAAGAGAAGAAGGGCGTGATGGTGCGGAAGAAGGATTAGAAGAACGAGGACGATAAGTGAACAGTGAGGAGCAGAAATGGCGGGGAAGGGGAAGAATGGAGATCAGCTGCAGCCTGCAGGTGCGGAGGAGAAGGAGAAAAAGAGAGGAGTTGCCCTCCTCGCTGACACTGTCGCAGTGTAATCTTGTCATTGAAAAACAAAAAAAAACAGCACCGTCTACCTCCGTCAGTGCGGGTGGTGACTTATGAGTATTGATTAAAAGTAAAGGGCCTCGTTGTTGTTGGGCTTTCAAACTTGTAGGTTCAAGACATCAGCGCCCATTTGAAATTTTTTCTAACAATAATGCTTCAATAAAAAACGAACATAAAAATAATTAAATTGTTGTAGAGCCATTTTCTTGTCTTACAACTTCGTTGAATTCTGTTTTTTACTTAAGATGTCGGTATATTCAGGTATATCTATAATATATTTTCTTGAAAAGGTTTCAGTGGCAAAAATTGGCACTGCGGCGCATAATATAGAGGTTTTTCTATATTCAGGTATATCTATAATATATTTTCTTGAAAAGGTTTCAGTGGCAAAAATTGGCACTGCGGCGCATAATATAGATGTTTTTCTTACATTTTGTACTAGAAAGAGGCTTCAAGTTATGTTGCATTTTGTACTAGAAAGAGGCTTCAAGTTATGTTACATTTTGTACTAAATCAGGTATTACAGTTTCGGTTCTTTGTTCGCATCAAAACGGGTGAAGAGATTTTTCCTTTTTTCTCTTTGTCATGTTATACAGGCCATATGACCTCATGATTTTTGCTTTGAATGAAAGCAACAGCTTATCTTCTTGTGCTAATCTGTCACACGAATGGGATCTAACTCCAGCTTCTTCCACTTGTATTTATTTAGAGCGGAAAACCATTCGTTTCATGAGATGCACATAAATAAGAGAGCCCACGTTATTTGTTTGAGATGATATTTCAGGAAAATAATTACGAAATAACTGTCCAGAAAATTGTTGTTTTCTGTTACTTTCAGAAGGCAAACCCTGTCATGCAATTCACTTTCCCTTCTCACTCGCTACCATGGCAGAACTCGGTCCACATAAAGGGGTTTCTCATCCTGTCAGATCAAACAAACAGAGACTTAGATTGAAGCTGGAAAAAATCTAGACACGTCCAAGTGGTTTCGGTTAAATGAGAACAAAATGCCTCTGAATGTATTTTCGGCCGAGGCCTAACATGGCGTCTAAGGACACCCAGACAAACATTAAGACAAATGAACTTGTTGTACATAAGCCAGCTCAGTTGTATCACTCGTGCGCATTAGCAGAGGTCGAGCTTGTCCAAATGTGAGTCATGAGCACAACCCAAACTGTTTTCTGAAGTAGATTATACTGTACACTTTATGATCTTACACGTAAACAACCTACAAGCAGACAAAAAGACGGTTGTTTAAAGCAACAGATTCTATAGCCCCATTGTCGACTTCAAAGGCTGGAATACAAACCCAATAATCAACTACCACGAACATCGCATGAGAATTATGATCTCAGAAGCCTTAGCATGCCAATCACTAACTCATACCAAATCAATCCTCCTATGCATGGGATTGCTACAAGGACACCAAGAAACTCTGAATTTCCATTTACCTTTTACATTAACTCCTCAATTTATCTTTTCAATTCTTCATTGTTCCACCAATTCAGTACGAAGTCCTGTTAATTTGTATCCTCTTGAAAAAAGGAATTCTTAGGAGCATGTTTATCAACAAACGTCCATGCAACTGAATACTTCTCATCATGGAAAAGGTTTATGTTGATCATCACTTGCACGAAATCTCCAATTCCTCTCACTGCTTACTCTCATTGCACATTGACCATGCATGTTAATACTAAGAATAACTAGGACCTTTTGAAAATCCAAAGGCTAGTAGGTACCAAATACCATAATCTTTAACCTGATCTTGATTCCAAAGGCAAAATTGAAGACTTCCATGATGTAGCAAATCCACATCAATAATGGAGTTTCATATAATTTTAGTATGTGACTTGCAAAGAAAACCCCGAAGACCCACATATTTATGCTTCAACATGAAACAGCACAACCAGTAGACACATGTTCCATGAGTTTAAAGCATGCGTGAAGGTATATGGCTGTACACCTAAGTACCAGTAGTCCCCAATAAAAAAAGATGGAACACTATCAAAGAGGAGAAAAATGCTTGTGTTTCTACATGCACAGCCAAGCATCTGGTAAAAATATGATATCATGACAAGGAGAATCTGACTGGATCTCCAGATCAGAAATCAACAGTTTTCAACCATCATGATCTAAATTTTCAACCATCATGAACCCCAAAATGGGTTTCCCATCTGATGTGGGCCAACACTTAAGGATGTCACCAAGAATGGATCCAAATCAGTAGTTGAACCATAATCCAGATAACTCATAATTTTATCTGCTATTACCTTCCATTGGTAGCTTTTCCTAGTTGAGAATGCTTCATTTCTGCTGCTTGATTGCTTGCTCCCTCTGGCAATGGTCATCCACCACATTTTCCTACCTTGAGTGCCCCTCATTTAACTATGCTCGTCACTTTCCTAGCGCTGCCTCATATTGCTGCCAAGGGAGAAGGTCCCAATGCCCTAGACAATTGGGCCCAAAGACTTCCAACCACATCTCAGCAGCAAAATCACGCTTCCTTTCAGCCTTGGTACAATGAACCATGTCAGGCAATAGCATATATGTACTACAGCCTCCTCAACATTAAAAATCTCAAAGCTGGTACTTTTACGGACAAATAACTGGCACAGCCGCTAGATGCTCAAATGGAGAGATGAAGTTTAGGACAAACAGGATAGAAAATGAGGTTTTCTTTAATATTGACAAATTCTTTCATTAACAACCAAGTTAGGAAATGAGGTTCTCCGTTCTCTTTAATGTTAAGAAATTATTTTCATTCTTTGCAATTATTTAACCTTTGTGGGACAGCGTAATGAAGAGCTTTTATGTGCAGCAATTAGCAACCAGATTCACTGCCCCCTTTCAAGGGCTTTGTTTATTGTCAATAACCAGAGTGACAGCCAGCCTCTTACCAGGACTTCAAATTTCCAAGATCATAGATCCCAGGTAGTAATAAGGGAGAGAAAAAAGGTTAGATAATCAAACATGGGTTTCACATCTATCCTCATAAGCCACTGAAGGAAAGATCAGTGACATCCCAAAATTCCCTTATCAGTATGACAGTATCTACACTAGGCAAGAGGTACTAGCAGAAGTTCATAGAGAAAAGCCTAACCAATGGAATATAAATCTGGATAAGACAATGACAACAGATATAGGTGCGGAAAACCAAAATTAATTGGAGGAACAGGAAATGATGTTTCAAAAGAAGAAGAAAATGGATCAGGTAACCTATTGGCTATGTTGATACTCAGGGAAAGGCGCAAGTAGAACTTGTCCCAGAGCAAATTAATTAAATAGCTGATTGCAGTAATTAGTTCAAAACTTCAAAAATATAAAAAGACATGAAGTTCACGAATTTGTGAAATATATGCCAAGTACTGATTCATAGGAAACAAGAATTCATGAACTAAAATCAAGTACAGACATAAAAAACCATGTACTGAAGAATACGTCAACAGATTAAAACACAACATGCTTAGCAAGAAAAAGAATGAAAAGGTCCGGCTCGATAGTAACCAGAAGAACACATGACTTGATAAAACAGTATGCATGTGGAAATAGTTAGGGGAAACCGTAAAAAATAGTGCGTATCATCTTCCAGTCCAACAGTCAACTCCACAAAATTCCATTGAGGCATCAGAAAATCTAACTAAAGCACGAGGCAAAAAGGAAACACATACGAGAAAAGGTCCGGATAGAGATTGGTCCTAATAATGGTTTCAATCTTTACTTGAAAAGTAAAAGTATATCGCAAGTGACATGATTTACAAGGAGAAGTACCCAATTCCCTTAGACTAATAAACCAGAAAACTAGACATTTTGGGAAAACGGGAAAATTCCATACACAATATTTCCAAATCAAAGTGGATTTTTACACATTGCTTTGCTTGTATTGCTTTGTATCAAGTACTTGCTTCCCACACATAGCACAGATTCCTGCAGGAGATTCAACCAAGATCAGGTCCAGGAGAGGAACCCCAATTGAACCCACCCACCAATTCTCCATGAGGGCAAAGAAAGAGAAACACTGAGCAACATGGTCCGAGAGGAATTGCAAGATACCTTTGGTGTAGGCACAAGTATGGCAATACTTGGCATTCTGGTGCACTTGCTGCTTGCATATGATGCATTTCGTCGTACCGTAAGGCGTCCATCTGAGAGAAACGTTAAATTTTTACAAACCGCACAGCAACAAGAATACGAATTGTGCATACCAACAAGTAAAGAAAAGGCATCTAGAGAGAGAGAGAGACCTATTCTTCTTGGAGAGGAGCTTGTTCTCGTTGATCTTGCGGCCACCGCTCTCGTTGGTGTTGCTGGCTCCTTCCTTCCATTTGTCGGGAACGATCACCTTCGCGAGCTTCTTCTCACCTGTGCCCAAATCCCCACATATCAGAAATCAGATAGAGAGAGAGAGAGAGAGAGAGAGAGAGAGAGAGATGCCGATGCCGATGATTACATACACTTCTCGCACACCATGGCGCCTGCCCCTCAGCGATCTCCGTAGTCGTGAAGCTGAGGAATCCCGAAGCTGAAGATGGGGAAAGAGAGAGCCAGAGAGCAACAGGGTGGGTTGGTCTTCAGCCAGCCTCGGTCGATCAGCCTGACCTAGGGCTTGTCGCCTTACCTAAGTCCTCTTGGACCGACGGCCCAAAATATTGAAATGAGTTTGGAATATCTATTTCTTTGATTTTGTATCATTAAAAATTATTACGAAAAATATATTTTTTTGCTGAAAATTTTGAACGTCCAATGCATTTTTTTATGACAGTTATGAAATAAAACATGACAGCTTGATCACAAAAATAGTCGGCCTAATTTCAATAAATGAATAAATAAATAAATAAATAAATATATATATATATATATATATATATATATATATATATATATATATATATATATATATATATATATTGAAGCCGCATAAAATTTAAAGAGAAGTAGAAGTAAATAAAAAAAATAAACCATTTGAAATGCTTGCAAGTGTAGGTGATTTTTTCAGCATTATTCTTGCCGACCTTGGAGGGAGCAGTAATGATTTGAATACAACCAACTCCGACCATAATGAGATCGCAGGGCCAAGAGCATATTCTTCTAAGCTGCTTACTTTTCCCCTTGGTCGTGCGAAGAGATGCCATTTGGTCGAGGTCAAGCAATGCAGGTGCAAGTCAAGAACAAGAACAGGCACTAAAGAATATTTAAGAAGAATCCAGTGTGTGCGAGCAGCTGCGGCATGGAATAACGTCTGAAAATGCATCCCAGCCATTTGCGACGGTAGAAGGTGGCAAAGAGACGCCTAAAATTGAGTTGAAGTGCTTCATTCCCAAGCTGCAGGGCAACATTCGCTGGTGTGGGAAAGAAATTCTGCCAGCAGCAGAGAGAATAGAAAAATTCGTTGGAAGGGCACTTGATATATATATATAAAAGTTTCCCACCAAATACGAATACTTTCAAGTGCACCTACAACCAATTTTTCTAGTTTCGCCACTACTGCTGAATGATGGTGCCGCAAGCCGACTTCCCTGCCATGGCCTCATCACCAGCATCGTCAAAGGAGCGCGGGCATAGAACCGATAGAAAAGGTGCTGTGATAAGTTTTGGAGTGAGCTGTGGTAACAAGCTTGACTGCTTGAACCAGGGGAGCTTCTAAAAAGGACTGTGAATGGCCGACCATCTCTCTCTCTCTCTCTCTCGAATCATCCTTATGACTGTCTAAGTGCTTGTGTACATTTTTCCTGTATTCATAATCCATGAAGCCTTACACAACTTTCGAAGGCCATCTTGTTCGCTTAAACTGGTTTTTTGTCTTGAACAAAGCTGCATCAACCTTAAACTGCAATTCGAATCAAATCGGCCAATTGAGGATGATTATGGCAACATATCGTTACTCGAATGCGATCACCCAGGCCATGAGGCCCATCTATAGAAGGAAATCTGTTTGCGTTCATATGGCGATGCTGGGAGGAAGCAACTTATGTTTGGATGACCGAGGGCAAAAGCCTAGTTATAAAAAAAAAACTAAATTTTCCTTATAAATCAGGTACTTTGGCAAATCAGATATTCCCTTCTTCTAACTCAAAACTCAATTTATTAAGAGAAATTATATAATTAGCAAAAAAAAATTTGAAGAAAAAAATCTAACAACCATTTTTGGGCAAACAATGGACCAGAATATCTAACCACAAACAAAGAGTCGAAAATTCAAATCTCGTGATGTTTCGATATATTACTCCTTTGACTGCAAACAATGGCAAGTGAGACACATGAGCTAAAAGATGTATCGTTGGTCTACCTAGACCCAAAAAAAGAGGAGAACATTGGGTGCATAAGGTTATAACCTTAAGAATTTTATACCGAAAGAAGTTTTCTTCAAGTGAAAGTTGAAAAAAAAAAGCAGACCACGTCATTCAATTCTCTCTTCCTTCTCCGGCTATAATTAGAAGTAAAGAAGTTTTCTTTTTGAAAAAAAAATCTTCCTTCTCCGGCTATAATTAGAAGTAAAGAAGTTTTCTTTAAGTGAAAGTTGAAAAAAAAAAAAAGCAGGACCACGTCATTCAATTCTCTCTTCCTTCTCCGGCTATAATTAGAAGTTTCAGACTTTAAAAAGATTCTAGCAAGCAGTAATTTCGATTAAGTCAGCACATTCACACACTCAATCCTTTTACTGTGATTTCATGCATGACGACAAGATTCAGTTCTCCCTTACGTCAGAAGATATGCAGAGAATTAAAAGGGTTCATTATACATTGCAAGTAGTTTGTACTAAACTGAAGCACCTTATGGCCGACTATAATGCCTCCATTAAATGCAACGTAGGGAACGCAAGAAAGATGCAGCGGCAACGTCATCGATTCAGCGAGAATCCTGCTTGCTTTGGGCCGCGGAATCCACCGCCGCCCGCTTTTGACCAGGCCAGCGAGTACCCTGTTCATCACACAACAAAATCTGGCCGTGCATGTTTGGGATCGAACACGCCCTCCCACAGGACAAAATGAAAAAAATAATTCTGTTTTTTTTTCTCATTTTCTCCTTATAATTATTAGAAGAAGACTCCGTCACAAGGCATTTATATAATTTTGGGCACTTGAACATGTTCATGTATTTGGATCGAAACAAATATCAAAAACCTAGTCAAGCTAATGCATGGATTTGAATTGAAGTGCACAAGATTGAAACATCATTTAAATGTTCAAGTCTCCTTTCTTTCGGTGTTTTGTGAGATAGTGCATCTACTATTTGATTGAATATTGACACTCTTCTTTTGCAGTACATTAATAATTTTAGAGCTTTCTGAAAGAACTGATCAAGAGGAGTACGTAACATGAGCTCCTCACTTGGCGGAAGAACTTCTCCAATTAAAAGATCGTTGTATCAGTTGACTCTTTTAAGAGGTTGGTGCTAACGAAAAGGCCAGAGCTAGCCGCTAACTCTGACCAATCCGTCTATAGGGCCCGGAAATTGCTCTAGGGCTACGCGCCGAAATAGTGAATCAATGATCGGGGCCTCCATGTGTTGATCCAATCGTAGGGCCGGGCTCGTTACCGAGATCCAAACCTGTGATGAAATAATGAAATCCAGATTTTAGTAGCGAGGACCTACCAATTATCTTAGAGGGGAAACAATATTTTATCAAAAATTTATGAAGGCCGTTGTATTTCACGGAGTTTCGTTTGAAATTTATCGATGTTATTATTATTATTTTCTTTTGCTAGAATTTTTAATATAAGGTCAAGGTCTCAGTCACCTGGGTGCTCCCAATTTGGACCCGCACCCGCGTCGATGTGATGCGGATACGCACCCAAACAGGTTAAACGTGAGTCGGGTGTGGTCAGCCACACCTGGCTAAATTCGTCCATTTTCGAACGCGCACCCGATTCGCGTCAAACACGAGTCGGGTGCGGTCAAACGGCACTTGCCCTTTTCCGTCAAATTTTTGGGCATTTTTTACATGATTTTAACTTAGGACACACTCGGCTTCTCTCCCTCTCACGCTTGGCTTCTTTGATTCTCTCCCTCTTGGCCTCTCTCTGCGAGACTGCGACGTTGTGCTTCCTCTCTACGATGCTTGAGGAACTCTATGCTCTAGTGCTCCCTCTCTCTGTGATGCTTGGGGAACTCTCTGCTCCCCCTTTCTGTGCGCTGCTCCCAATCTCTACGACGCCGCTCCTTCTCTCTGTGCTGCTCCCTCTCTCTGCGCTGCGTTCGGATTTGCGTAAACTCTCTCTCTCACTCTTTGCAGCGTATTCTGTTTTTTATTGTTTGATTCTGAATCTTTGATATCACACCCTTTGATATCAGGTTTTGGGTTTTCGACGCTACTCCCTCTCTGCTCTGTTTTAGTTTGTTGTTTTCTGTTTTAGACTTTTACTGTGTTTGACTGTGTTGTTTACGTTTCATGCATTCTTTGCAATATGTGGTTAATTTGTGTTGCTGATTTTCATTATCCTGTGTGTGATTTTTGATTTGATGATTCCACAGTTTTCTGTAATTTCTTATTGTTTTTAATATGAAATGCATCTAATCTAACTTGTTTGAGGAGGCCTTTGCTTTTAATGATTTTATCTATGATCAGTTTAGAAGCTTTCTTTACCAGCAATCTCTCTTGCCCACTCTCCCTCTTTCGGATATCTCATATTTGTTTCAAGAATGGTGTATTTGGGTTTAATGTATATAGTCTTTGGCTCTTTGCTTGTTTTTTATTAAAAAACTAGTGCTTCTATCTATTCTTGATTTTGTTATATTTGATATTTTTTATTTTGAAAAGTAAAACCATAAAAGATGGCAAAGAACCAAAAAAATTGTTTCAGATTCTTTGTAATATATATTTGTTGTTGAATTGATGATATATATTTGTTGTTGAATTTTAAATTGATGATGGATAATGATATCATCGTTAGCAAACTATAATTTGGAGACAAGAGATGCCGAGTCAAACGGCTTTCCCATGGTTGTATTATCCCGCCGCAAATGTGTTCCCATTAAAAAATGGCTGAAGGTCGCGTAGGCCAAAGTTTGCTTGCCTATATATAGACTTTCTTCCTTCAAGCATCAATCTCATCCACACTCAGAAGTCCTTCTCTTCCTTTCTGTGATCATGAAGCTCTTCTCTTCCCCATTTCTGCTCCTTGCCCTGCTACTGGCCGCCGCCCTGCGTGCACAAGCACAGCAGTGTGGTACACAGCGGGCGGTCTGTGCTGCAGCCAGTGGGGATACTGTGGCAGCACCAGCGCCTACTGTGGAACCGGGTGCCAGAGTCAATGCGACTTGAGTACCCTTATTTCGGAGGCTACCTTCAACCAAATGCTGCTGCATCGAAATGACGCGGCCTGCCCGGCCCATGGCTTCTACACTTACAGTGCCTTCATCACTGCTGCCAAATCCTTCAGCGGCTTCGGCACCACCGGCGATGACGCCACACGTAAAAGGGAAATTGCTGCCTTCCTTGGTCAGACTTCACACGAAACAACAGGTAACGATCGATCAAGCATTCTACTATCTTCCTCTTTTACTTCTTTTCTACAAAAGGTTCAATCTCAGAGGATCTGAACATATGACACCTGGTCTTCGTTTTCTGGAAGAAGTTTTTCCTAAATACGTCAATGACGTAATGGAAATTGGTTCTAATGATATGTAGGAGGATGGGCATCCGCACCAGATGGACCTTACTCTTGGGGATACTGCTATATCAATGAGCAAGGCAACCCACCTAGCTACTGCGTTGCCAGTACTCAATGGCCTTGCGCCTCCGGGAAGAAATACTACGGCAGAGGACCCATGCAAATCTCATAGTAAGAACCATTCTCAATTAGATCTATCTTGCTTGCAGAAAATAAATAAACTTTTCCAATAGGCCATCAACTGAGAGATTATACATTTGCTCAATTTCTGCAGCAACTATAACTATGGGCCTGCCGGACAGGCAATAGGGTATAATCTGCTCAACAACCCAGATGCAGTTGCTACAGACCCTGTAATCGCATTCAAGACTGCCATGTGGTTCTGGATGACCCCTCAAGCACCAAAGCCTTCGTCGCACGCCGTCATCACCGGGCAATGGACCCCTTCGTCGGCGGACGTAGCTGCCGGCCGGCTTGCGGGCTACGGCGTCATCACCAACATCATCAATGGAGGCCTGGAGTGCGGCCACGGAAGTGATGCCAGGGTCGCCGATCGGATCGGGTTTTACAAGAGATACTGCGACATGTTTGGGGTGACTTATGGCAACAACCTCGACTGCTACAGCCAGACGCCCTTCTAAGTGCCATCACAGTTAAGGGACGTGGGAAGAAATAAAATCCAACATCTGATGCTTGCTTTTTATTAGCAGTATATTCTAAATAAAAGACTCATGGAAGACCTCGAATCCAACATCAGTTGGTCGATTTCCACAGCAGCAGTATGTTCTGAATAAAATAACAGGCAGACGCCCTTCTCTCTCTCTCTCTCTCTCTCTCTCTCTCTCTCTCTCTGTGTGTGTGTGTTCAAGATTTCGAAAACCTGAAACTGCAACCTGACGGCCTAATAGGAGAGATTGAGAAAATTTAGTGAGCGCTGACTATCATGCCGTGGACGATGACACCATGAAGATGACCTCACAACATACAGAGGCACGACCAAGAGTTCCTCTCATCTTAATTTTATATGGGATTTACGGAATGTTAGGACATTTGCATATTTTTATTAGTTTGATTGTCTGTTTGATAAGGAAAGACACTAAGCTCTGTAGTGGGGCAGAAGTGCATTGAAATTGACCAAAACTAAAAGGACCAGGTCAGAATCATGACGATGAAGATGACCTACTTCTTGCACTCATTCCTTTACTTGTGCCTTTACTAGATTAATTAATTAATGCTTCAGATTTGACTTACGACTTACGAGTTCAATGATCATTTGTTTGAGACTATGAAATATTGTTGAAATCGATCCCCACATGCAGCCCAATTTGATACCAATTGAGTCATTAAATATTCATAATTATTCGGGACTCAACATATACATTATATATTTTTTCGTTAAAAAAATGATTGAAGAGACTTTAATCATAGAATGGACCATGATGACACCAAATAGTACATAAAAGAAGTTGTCAAACTTGCTGTAAATGATGAATGCACAGTATCATTGCTCGCTCCACTATTTCGAGATTGGTCTCCTTCCTTCGTTAACGTTGAACGCATCTTTATCCACTATGAGTGAAAGCAATTTTTTTGGGTGCAAAAGAATAATAGAAAATCGAAGGCAACATTAACCATTGCCGCATTTTCTCGGTTACAGTTGAAGAAGACACAGTGCAATGGTCCGTCTCAAAATTGGCGTAGCCATTAACCTTTTCCTCTGGTTATATGTACTTTTCTAAGAACTTATTCTCATTCATCAAACAGTGAAAAAGATTCTTAAAATATTTCATCCTCTCACAAAGCTATTTAACAGGTTATTCCTAAAAAATTTTAGTCTCTAAGAATTGGTGATCCATCAATTTTCCTGAACTTTTTTATAGGAAAACCGACCTCAATTGCCTGAATAAGGAGACGCCCTTATAAGGAGACGCCTGGTAGCAGGAAACGCCCTTATAAGGAGACGCCTGGTAGCAGGAAATATATGTCAGCGTGAATAGTTTATAGAAAATTTTCTTCTGTTTTTCAGAAGAGGCGAATACTGTACTAGGCTGGTGAAATTGCACACGCCCATAAGCCTCAAAAAGATTCTCTGCAGGCACATTAAAACGAGAGGGAGTTACAAGCACTGCTGTGAACAATGCGAATGTGCACAAGTCTTTGCATATAACCAGCTTCTCATTAAAACACGCCTAATAAACTATCCTTCTAGCTTCTACCTTATATGTTCACCAACCCCACAAAATCACATCTTGCTTTCGTCCAATTTGATGCGCTATCCATATATGCATCCATAATTTCATGGAGACTTGAAATTTCCCATAAGAAATCAAGTCTGCGGTTTTTCTACATGATTTTACCTTGCGGGAAACTCCAAACAAGAAGAAAACGAAGAGGGGACTCCTAAGTATTGCAGGCATTCACTTCCCACGAAGAAAACGAAGAATGAATGGCTGCCAAATGTCTAAACGGCCCACAGTTCATACACTTGGATGCAAGCTCAAGGTCACACCTATCTTCTGTCTTGGTTCATATGCTTTGTTCCTTGATTCAAGAATCTCAGGAGCTACTCTCTACAATTATTGGTCCTTGCTCTGTTAGTAGGTGCTCTTGGTGCAGTAGCAGAGCAATGAGCACGTCAAGTAGGAGGTGTTCTGTGTTAGGAACAACGCAACACACAATAAACTCTCCTCTCGCACTCTTAAGAGGGGTTTAGAAGCAACAAGGAAGAAGACAATGACTTACGTGGTTCGGAGCAATAATCTCCTACGTCCATGGTCACACAAATCATTATTATTCACTATCAGATGAACACAACACTCTCAAAAGAAGACCAAAATGAAACGGCAGCCCCCCTCACAACATAAGGATTATGGCAAACCCGCATTTGTATAAAATGACATAAATGCCCTTACATAAGCAAAAAATTCCATTGGGGGCTAACGCCCCTGAACCCCCATCCTTACGGGCAGGGGGGGCGCTGCCTCCCTGCGACTCCCAGCCAACTTACCGCGAAGTTGGATCCGCGGTATTACATATGAGTGTCCAGTATGAATCAAGTTCCATACACCAACACTCTGTCCCATGAAGCGTCGTGGTGTTGCAGCTGATGGTGTTATTGTGTCACAAATAGTAGTGCAGTAGCTCAACACAGCGGTGTGGAAGGGACAGCCGGTGGAGTTTTTGTGGCAGCACAAGTGATTGTTCTGGAGACGGGTGCCAAAGCCAGTGCACAAATGGTAGCAGAGCTGCCAACGGCAAAGCCGCTGGTAAGTGCCTGTAGCGGCAGAGCGAACCTATGGCTGCCCATTTAGCAGCCACTGTACACCCACTGCACAGTACCTTCTACTGATAAACTAGATGATCCTGTTTCCAACTGATCCTGCATGCATCGCCACCCAATTCATCAATATTTTGAGAATCTCCAATTCAATTGCTAATATTACTGAACTAGAGAAACAGAGTTTTTATGGACACCATCTTTCAAAAGCCACAGATCAATCTCAATATAAGCTTGGCACTTTCTGTATTGTTTCACATGTATTTTAGATCAACCCCATGACGCTCAGAGAAACTGTCTGAGCTCAGGTGGATGGGAAACTCGACCACCTGGGCTTACGCCAGAGGCTACTGCTTTCTTCAAGAAGTAGGCAACCCACAAGCAACTGATCTTTAGTGTGGTTCAGTGTGTTAGGAACAACACACAAAACTCTCCGCTCGCACTCTCAAGAGGGAGTTAGAAGCAACAAGGAAGAAGACAAAGATTTACGTGGTTCGGAGCAATAATCTCCTACGTCCACGGTCGCACAGATCTTTCAATATTCACTCTTATGAATACAGACACTCTCAGAGAGAAAACCAAAATGAAACGGCGGCCCCCCTCACAACATAAGGATTAGGGCAAACCCGCATTTGTACAAAATGGATCCACGGTATTGCATATGAGTGTCCAGTATGGATCCGCGGTATGAGTGTCTAGTATGAATCAAGTTCCATACACCAATACAGTGTGCGTGTTTGTGAAGCGAAAGGGCTGTGCTAGTGCTCCTACTATTGAAACGGCAAGAAAAAATTTATCCTAGGTGTGTATGGAAAAGGGAAAGGATGAGTACCTAAAAATATGAACCAATTCCGGTGATATGGGGTGGACCTGAACCTATAGCACGTTATAATAATTTCATAATTACAAATACTATTAGGGGATTCCAACGGCGACGTTCTTCTCGATATGTTTTGGCAAAGCTAAAATTTTTGAGAAAATCTTGGTAAAATTAGTAAGGTTTTTTAGAAAATTAAAAATTTCAAAAGTTAGGAAAAAGTGACAAGAACACAAAAAAGGTAACTTGATAAATAATAAAAATAATGTTTTAATAGTGATAGAAATAAATATAAATAATTTAACTTGGGTTTTAAATTAAACAACATACTTACTTTTATTTTGATTTAGCTTGTTCTTAGGTTAGTTTTCATTATGTGTTTAAGAGCTATTGGTCATGAACTACATGTGCTGTTTTTATTTATATTACTAACTTGGTTTAACGTTGCTTTTAATTTTTCATAGATACAAACACATACCCTCTCATAATGCATCATTTTCAGTCTGAGACGGGAAATGGATCCAAACCCCAGGTTCTTTTCTTGGTGAATAATTATTTTCATAAAAATGTACATCGAGTAACACTGATTGCATTTTAGTCCAATTTTGCTAGTTGATGAATGTGACCAACGAACAACAGGTTCTATTTCGGAAAGGTCCAAACCCTGGAATCAATAAAGCCAACCAAACCTACTCGATGTCATTTCACTTCTATTCGGAAAGTGACGCTCTATCGTGGAAAAAGTTTGACCCGTTAGTCTAAAATAGCACCTCTTATATCATTTTCAAAACAACCGGTTTTCTCCTCTTTGCTTCCAAACGCATGCTTAGTTGTCTTTTTTTTTCTTAAAAAGAGATGTTTTTTTAGAGGTCGTTTAATGGCTACAGGGCACGTAGAACATGACACGTGTATCCTGTCTAAGCAAAATTTTCATCAAACACTCTCCATAGGACAGGCTGGACACGACATACAACTGGACAAGACAGACAACTAAAAAGTAGAAGAAATACTTTTTTTTTAACTGAAAAATGAAATATGCCCTTAAAAAAACACGTTAATGCCAATGCCATGCATATTACCTAAGGGGTCGTTTGGCAATTAAACAGTAAACCTCTCAAACATTAGACAAATTTATTCAAAAACCTAAACAGTATGTCGCATCCACCGATTAAGTGAAAGATATGATCGATGCAGGCCACAACAGGCTCAATTATTTTTTTGGCTTTTTTTTTTGTTATCTCATGCATATAATTCAATACGAGCCGATGTACATCGTATTAATATTGTCGGCAGACACAACCGATGTTACGTGTAAGACTTTCTGAAAAAAGTTAATGATATTCATCAAGCTCGACAAGACTGGCCAACATCAGTTTAGGTAGACTTCATATTTCGTACTTATTTAGACTACATATTTTATTAGTCAAAGTAAATTGTATGAAAGGGAGAGAGAGAGAGACAGATAGATAGATATTTCAATATAAAATCTAATAGCAAGTCGAAAAATAAAAAAACCCAAGGTTGCCTTTTTTTATTTAATACAAACAAAATATGTGCACGCAACTATAATAAGTTAAAACCAAGGGAACTAAAAATTAAGGCAGTCAAATCATGGTTGGATTAAAGTATTTTTTTTTCTTTTTTTAGGCGACATTTGTTTCTTTGTGGGTCAGGGGCTATGTCACCGCACCAGTACCATAAGTTTCAAAAACGTCGTATCAGTACCCGTTTTTCCGTACCCGTACCCAGGTGACATAGGTCAGGGGTCCCCTTTGATCTCAAATACCGCTTTGTAGGACCCCCTTTTTAAACAAACAATGGATCTCCCATATGAATCCGACTATTTTGATGTCTGATGAGAGGAGATCTGACCTCAAACCCATTGATCTCAGACCGCCAAGGAACTCAATTTAACACATCGTCTACAAAGTGTTTGATTACTTCAGGTTTGAGATTCATGGATCTGAAGTAACAAAATATCCGTGGCAAAATCCATGGTTCATTAAACTGAAAAACTTATGTTTCAAGTAAGATCACACTTAAAATCCTTATTTTATGTTCTTGCATTTAACCAAAGTTTAATTTAAAATCGGAGCAGGGAAAGGTCTGATCATAAATCCAAGGTTCTCAAATCATGAAGATTTTTAGATAAGAGGCAATCAAATGACTCCTTAAGGTGTGTTTTGATAGCATCGGATCTCAGATCCGAGGTTGGTATGAAATCCCTTTCGTGTAGCATCCATTGTATTAAAAAAAATACTGTATTTGATTACCATGCGAAAAAGAGGATTTGAGATCCAAATGTAAATGCTGGTGCAAATCTGATCTAGGTCCAAATTAGCAAATCCAAAATTCAACCCAAAGACATGTGGCGATCAACCAAACGTAGAATAAATGAGAAAGTTGACAATCACCGTCCAAACAAAACCCACCGACTTTTCAAGTAGGCGGTACGTAATATTACGTGCCCCTACTTAGTGTCCATGCTAAAATGATGATAAAGGAGTTTTAAGGACTAGTTATAAAATTTTAAATTTTTAAAGAGCACCAATATATAAATAAAAAAAACTCTAAAGTACTATATCAAAACAACCATTTTTGTGAACCTTTGTGGGCAATTGCCCACACAATACCTTCACGTGTCTCCCTAACTAGACCCGATCGATTGGTCGGTCAGAAAGTCGCCTCTCGAAATTTTGGCATCATTCAACATGACGTGAAATTAGAGATGTCAATGGATCGGATTCGGATCCAATATATCCTTAGTCATGTCTGCTTTTTTAGATACTCACTTATTCGAATTCGAATAAATAAAAGTCATATTCTAATTCAAAATCTGATTTTATCATCTGAATTCGATCTGAATCTAATATTTATATTTATATCCGAATCTGAATCCGGTCAAATGGGAAACTTCGAGCCTCTTTCGATTCTATGAGCTTAACCTAACTTTCGTGTGGGTTTTCACTGCCTCGGAGCCCAGCTAGGTCAAACGCGTGCACCCAAAGGAGAAGAAGAAAAAATCTACATAAAAAAAAAGGAAAGAAAACGTCTAATATGTGCACCTCGTCAACCATTTGAAGCACACGGCTGGCTTGGGTTTCCACTGTGGAAGATAAGAAAAAACACTAAGAGTGCAAGCAAGTTTATCATCGTTTTGCCTTCTTCGTGTTGACGTCCTTAATCTACAACCCTTCCATCCAGGGGCGGAGCCAGGATTTTGTTGTGGGGCGGGCCATGTTAGTGTATGGAACTTGATCCATATTGGACACTCATGTGCCACTGTCGCGGGTTGGTTGGGGGTTGCAGGGGGCAGCGCCCCCTAGCTCGGGGGTTCGGGGGCGGTAGCCCCCGAAGAAATTTTTTTTCCATATGTAAGAGCATATATGTCTTTTGTACAAATGCGGGGTTTTGCCCCAATCCTTATGTTGAGAGGAGAGCCGCCGCTTGTGTGGGTTGTTCTGTGTGTGTTCATCTGAGAGAGAATACAAGAGATCTGTGCGACCGTGGACGTAGGAGATTATTGCTCCGAACCACGTAAATCGTTGTCTTCTTCCTTCTTGCTTCTAATCTCCTCTTGAGAGTATGAGCGGAGTGTTTTGTGTGTTGTTCCTAACAGGCCAAACCATCCGCGGGTCGGGCCAAAAGGAGCGACGGTAGGGCCAAGAGGAACGATGGGTCGGGCCAAACTAAAAAATTTTGATTTTTTTACATATAAAAAAAAAAAATTTTGGCTCACCCGGGCCATGGCCCGGGCGGCCCCCCCCCCCCCTCCCTCCGCCCCTACCTCCATCTACTGCATTGCTCCCCATGAAACAAATTTGAATTGACCAAAATGAAGGTGGACTTCTTCTTTTTCTCCGTCTTCCTCTTCCAAAGCAAATGTCAAAGATCTGCAAGTCCTGAATGCTGTCGGCGATTGACTGCTCAATCTTTCATTGGCAAATTCCGTGCTACACACGCCGGTCTTAAGCTCATCGACCAGGTTTCTGCAGAAAAAGCCATACTCTGCTCCTAATGATCAAATAAAAGAGAAATTTGCAGGGTCAGAAATACTTTTGTGAGGTAAAATTTGGTGATCTCAGGTTTGAAATCGATGTTTGCGAAGAATGATGGTGTCCTTCTCCTATTTTTCTTCACACATAAACCACAGATATTACTAATAAGCAGCATCGATCCCCTTTCACTGTGTTAAGCGCCTCTTGTCAAATGTGCTGAATACTTATCATATCAGATGTGCATCGAGTTCTGGACAGCAGAAGAAGCAAGGAAAATCAAAATCCTAAAACTTTTGTATACCCAAATCGTGACTTACATCTCTGTGGAGAAACCAAAGGAAATTAAAGACAGCCTTTCTGATATAAATAAGCACTATTCGATGCAAAAGGCATGTAAGTTGATTCCCTTATGTTGAGTCATTATTCGAGCAAAGCTTTCACATGGAGGATATGATACCAAGCTCAATTTTCTTAGTGATTGGCGTCGAAACCTTTGACTGTGAAGCAAGTTAGAATTCAATGCAAATGCGTTTGTGCAATATGCTCAATTTGACAAAAGATTTAGCTTTCGCCAGATTGATTTCTTAATGTGCAGACAGTGATGAATTTCCTCGACAGATATATTAGCCACATGAATGGATGCCGTAGCCAAATTTCCAAGCCCTGGTATAGTGATCATCTGGTGATTGCTGTGTAAACATACAGTAATGTATTAATCTGTTAATACTCGTTTTCTTCTTCCTCTCTCTTCGTATATCTCTCTCTTCGCGAATTCTGGATGATGAGGCCAACCTTGTACGGTGAAATGACAAGAAAAGCTATTCAATTCAACAAATCATGCAAGAAACGAGCACTATGCTGAGAGGAAAGTGTCATTCACATTTCCTACGCGTTTGTCATATCCTGGGAAGAACAACTATTCACTAGAGGAGGAAAACAAAATCTTTACGTGGAGAACTTTTCGAAAACAACAAATAGAAGGATATAACAAGACGGAGATTTGTATTTACTGAGAGCTAATTAAACAATTGCATAGTTGGTACATTCACATGACAACAATTTCCAACTACCAGTCCATAACGCCGCGGTCCACTATGTCCTCTCTCTCGCTACTGTCTCACAGTATCGTTTGAGCTTGAAGGATGCAATCTGATCTGCCTCAGGTGGTCATGAGTATCAGGTGGGAGGTCATCGATCCTGGACCTTTCCGGCTGCACCCACCTCCCATCTCCGTTCCTCACCATCCCCTTGTTCTCGTCCTGCCGCCAGAACGGCGGCACCAGGTGATGCTCCTTGAGGAAGTCGCACGCCTTGTTCACCAGCGCCGGGTCTCGCCCACTCGACAGCACGAACCTCCTTCCCGAGCCATGGTACCCGTCCAGCAGGTGCAGGTGGGCTTCCAGGTTATGGAAGCATGATGGGTCGCCGGTCTCCTTCAAGAAAGGTGACATGGTATGGTCTAGTTTGAGCTCGGTACCCACATGGGTATACCCCCAAGGCAGCGCATCGGCCAGGCCTTGAAGCATCGCCGGCAGCCTTTCGTTCAGGAATAGACCGGGCACCTTCGGCACCGTGTCATGAACATTGACCACTCGCAGGACCTTGATACCAAGCTCCTCGCACCTTTCCTTGAACTTACGGTTCCCTACCCTTGGTCCCGAGAAGGAGAAGACCGTAATGGGTATGGTCCGGCCGTCCGGCAGGACATTCAGCCCCATCTCGGCAATGTCGTAGGCCGATAAGAGCGCAAGCGCGCTGCCCAGGCTGTGTCCGGTGATGCTGATGCTCATGTCCTCACCAGACCCACTGTACTGCTCCACCACCCGCTTGATCTCGGTCAGAATCTGCTCCCTGGCTGAGAACTGGCAGAACCGGCAAGCAGGGTCCTTGTCGGTGTAAAGGTCCAAGAACCCGGACTCCACTTTGATCCCCGGGTTGTGGTTCGAGTGGCCTGGTAAGCGGACGGGCTTGAGGAAGTCCATGAGGTCGGCCACCCACTCGAGGCGGGTGACGGTGCCCCGCCAGGCCACCGCGATATCTCGCCGCCCCAGGTTGGAGGAGTCCTTGGACGCGGCAACGTAGCCCATCCAGTTGGCGCGGGAGCTCCAGATCTCCGGCCACACCGACTTCTTGAAGAAGTTGGGGAGGTTGACGTTGGAGACCGCATACAGGTAGCGGGTGACGTCGTACCCGGATTCCGGCAGCCCGACGCCGTCGAAAAAGTGGCGCCGGTTGTACTTGCAGCTGCCGCAGTACTTCGAGAACTTATCGAAATCGAACCCATCGTAGCAGGCTTGCGCCATCTCGCCATACCGGATGAGCTCCTTCCGGAGAAGTGGGTCCAACGGGTCCAGCAGCCCCTCCCAGTCGTGGCTGCCGTGCATCTCGCGCCACCTGTCCAGAAGCGGCAGCTCCGCTTTCTCTTTCCTCTGCAAATCTCCCATTCCTCCTCCGTCTTGCTCTTCCTCCTCTTGGTCTTCTTCTCTCGATTCCTTCGTTCCCAATTTGGGTAGCCGTTCTGCTGTATTGAGCGCCTTAACTTGTTTAACGAAGCCCATCGATCTTGAGTCAGGCTTCAGGAGTAGTTCCGGAACGAGCTTCTGGGGGAGACGACCCTCTCTAGGTTGGAACCCATGGTGGAGATGGTCGTGGAGGGCGGCCGATGGTTGCAGCAATTGGTTAGAGAGAAGAAGAAAGGAGGAGGAAGCCATGGATGGTGGTTATGGTTGATCAGAGCAAAGCAGCTCCTGATAAAGCCTCATCAATTTATAGGCAGATGGGCCGTCCAATTTTCTATAATTTAGTCCAAAAAGAACTTTTGTTCGATCGGCAACGTAGACCGTGGAGCTGCCTTTCATTACTATGACTAGGTTCCTTTTCACATTATATCACATCATCATGTTAAATGTAAATAAAAGAACTAGTTTAATACGTAGGTAAAATTAATCATGTATTGATATTAATAGATATAGCACTTAGGAAACCTAACACAATCTACCCAGCTCACTATTAGCTTTACTAAAAGTATTTTATTTTTTCTTAACATTAACTTCAGATTAAACTATTAATGACCTAGTGTTGATGGCAAGTGGTTGTTTTCTTTACTAATGATGCAAAATATTTTAAGTTTTTTCTTTTCAACACGTGAAACAGTGAACATTCTTTTTGTAGTTGCCAGTTTGTCAAGCGTGTTTTTGTAATTTCTCTTAATTTGTGAAATAGTTAAACTAAAGTTCGATCTCAATAAAGAGCATCTTTCATGGTACACTAATAAAGTAGGTAAGAGATCCACCTAATCTCCGTTTGCTGATTTGAGACAAAGAGAAAGAAAATTACTCGACCCTTAGAATATGTACTGATTATGAATCATCTGTTCAAGTTAGTTAATAATTCGCAGGATACAAACTAATTTTTTAATGTAAAATATATTTTTAATAATAATAAATATATAATTATTACAATAAAGATAATATTTAAAAAATATCAAGTTGAATCAGCCCCTCTTGAGTCAACCCTGGTTGACCCAACAAGTTATCGGGTAGGTTTTTTCAGGCCCGATCAAATCGAGTACCAGGTAGAGTACCCAACCTATGCCCAGCCCTTACTTGCCCCCACTTGGACCGTTGTACTGACCTTGAATGTAGTTGATTAATCGACTGTACGTTCACCGCATGCGGCTTCTCTCCTAATAAGAGAACAGTAAAAATTCAATCAAAAACTCATTATTGATTGACATACTCTTCTTTTTTTCAGTTTTTCACTTGAAGAAACTGCACTCACCCTGGTTAAGAGACCTGTATTGCTCTCCTGGTGGCATAAAACTCTAAAGTTAATCACCACTTCACCTTCAAGTCCTAATGCGGCGAACTAGAGACTGACCACCTTCCTACTACAGGTCCGAGCTGGTGTACCAAGACTGCTTGGGGCCACTGACCTGTGGGTCTGAGCTGAGTCCAGCTACATAGAGTGGGTGCCCAGAACTTGGCCCAAATTAAAGCACCTTGTTTCGGGGTCCGACAAGCTATTTAGCACTCCCAAACTATAAACGTGCGTAATCTTAGTTGATTTATCTTGGTTTGGTAAGTTATTAAGCAGTCGATTATTACCATGGCTGCTTTTAAATCCGCAACAGTCGATGAACATTTTGCAATAGGTTGAGTTCTTATTCAGACCCAACCACACACTAAATATATGGTTAACAAATTTTTAATTGAAATTAAAGTTTCAAAAAGTGAACATACACCCCGTAGAAACCCCACTTGCCTTTGGCCCGACACAATAATTAAGATTTTTATATGATTATGGTTCCGTGCCAACTTCTTAATGACATGACATGTCCTATAAATTTCACATTTTACATATTTATGTTGTCGTTACATACATCAACATCCGGTGCATAATTTTCTAGTATTCTCAACCAATAGATTGAGTTCATGGGAAGCAGCACATATTTGTTTCCCAGTCAAGATCTAGGCTTATTAGTGAAGATACCACAAAGACAGAGAAAGAGTTGATAAAAATGAAAATTACAAGTTTTATAGATATAAAAAAAACTTAAAAAATAAAAATAAAACCCAAAAAATAAAAATAAAAGACGAAATATACAAGACAACTGCACAATAAAACAAAAAAAAGAAAAGAGAGAGATTGTGGTCCTGTTTGGGGCGCAGAAGCCAGCTCTGCGCCATCTCTCCTTCGAACAGTCGCTCGCCGGTTTGTTGACCAGACCGTGAAGTTTGGTATTCAGGTTGAGCAGACCGTGAAGCTTACGGGGTCAGACTAGAGCGGCTCACGAAATAGGGTTGCATTGCAGGCCGACACCCAACAAAGTAATCTCTTCCGTGTAAGCCTGGTACCGGACTCCATGTCCAGGAAAATGTGGAGAAAAAGTCGTCGTTCGTTCATCCCCTTGGAATATTTACCCATTTTACGTAGACCAACATCCGCATCTAAGCAAAAGATTTTTCTTCCACGGACAAGTTCAATAAAGGCATGCCACAAAAGAAGCTGCCCAAATTGACGCCTTCCAAACAAGATCTTGAGCTCAACTTTCAATATAAGAAGCTCTAAGAACTTGGGTGATTGATATATCACCAAGCTCATTCACACCGGTATATTATTTATATACCGATGAACCCTATTCTTGAGCTCATCGATTCCGTCTTCCAAAAGACAAAAATACATCCAAACATCTTTTCTAAGAACCATCAAATCATATAAACAGACACCACTTTAGAATTTAACAAATATATTACATACATCATTCGTCTCACAATACTGCCTGTCACCTCTCTCTCTTTCTCTCCTATATATTTATTTTTATATGACTATGAAGCGTACGGGACGCCATGGACGGCCGTATAGAGTTTTGGGTTTTGGATCTTCAAACTAATGCAACCTGATCTGCGTCAGAGGCTGACGAGTGTCAGGTGGGTGGTCATCGATCCTGGATCGCTCCGGCTGCACCCACCTCCCGGCTCCGTTCCTCACCATCCCCTTGTTCTCGTCCTGCCGCCAGAACGGCGGCACCAGGTGATGCTCCTTGAGGAAGTCGCACGCCTTGTTCACCAGCGCCGGGTCTCGCCCACTCGACAGCACGAACCTCCTTCCCGTGCCGTGGAACCCGTCCAGCAGGTGCAGGTGGGCTTCCAGGTTGTGAAAGCAAGACGGGTCGCTGGTCTCCTTCAAGAACGGCGACATGGTATGGTCCAACCTGAGCTCGGTACCCACATGGGTATAGCCCCACGGCAGGGCGTCGGCCAGGCCTTGGAGAATCCCCGGCAGCCTTTCGTTCAGGAGCAGGCCGGGCACCTTGGGCACCGTGTCGTGAACGTTGACCACCCGGAGGACTTTGACACCCAGCTCCTCGCACCTTTTCTTGAGCTGGCGGTTCCCTACCCTGGGTCCGGAGAAGGAGAAGACCCCAATGGGTATGGTCCGGCCGTCCGGGAGGACGTTCAAGCCCATCTCGGCGATGTCGTACGCCGATAAGATGGCAAGCGCGCTGCCTAGGCTGTGACCCGTGATGCTGATGCTCATCTCCTCGCCGGAACCACTGTACTGGTCCACCAGCCGCTTGATCTCCGTCAGAATCTGCTCTCGGGCTGAGAACAGGCAGAACCGGCAAGCAGGGTCCTTGTCGGTATAAAGGTCCAAGAAACCAGACTCGATTTTGATCTGTGGGTTTTGGTTCGCGTGGCCGGGTAACCGGACGGGCTGGAGGAAGTCCATGAGATCGGCCACCCACTCCAGCTGGGTGACGGTGCCGCGCCAGGCCACCATGATATCTCGACGCCCCAGGCTGGTGGAATCCTTTGACACGGCCACGTACCCGATCCAGTTTGCCCGGGAACTCCAGATCTCGGGCCACACCGACTTCTTGAAGAAGTTGGGGAGATTGACGTTGGAGACCGCATAGAGGTAGCGGGTGACGTCGTAGCCGGACTCCGGCAGCCCGACACCTTCAAGGAAGTGGCGCCGGTTGTACTTGCAGCTGCCGCAGTACTTGGAGAACTGGTCGAAATCGAAGCCGTCGTAGCAGGCCTGCGCCATCTCGCCGTAACGGATGAGCTCGGTGCGAAGAAGTGGGTCCAGAGGGTCGAGCAGCCCCTCCCAGCTGGAGCTGCCGTGAATCTCGCGCCATCTCTCCGGTAGGCGTAGCTCCGCCGGTTTCTCCGTAGCCCTCGAACCCACCTTCCGCTCTTCACCCTGTTCGCCCTCGTCTTCGTTTTCTTCAACGCCTTCCTTTTCCTCTTCTCTGATTAAAGCTTCCGATTTATTGGTACTGACCTTTACTGGTGCGATAAGGCCGAATGATCTTGAATCCCCTATTACGGGCAGTTGTTGGAATATTGGCTTTTGAGAGAAGAGAGACATCCCGGCGGTGCTGGTTGGGTGTCGGAAATCGGCGCCATGGTGGAGAGAGAGGGTAAACGACGATGGTGGCAGGAAGAGGTTAGGGAGAGAAAGAGGGGCGGAGAAGGTGGCGGAGAAAGCCATTGGCGTGGTTGGTGCGTGAAGGCCGTGGATTCAAAGGCTGACAGCGGCTGTCCTTTAACACGCCCTTTTCTTTTCAAGATTCATTATTTGGAGCCCACAACTTTTTCCTTACCTTGTTTATGTTGGGAAATTAATGCCTAACTTTTGTATCAAGTGGTATAAGTGTGTTCTTGAAGTTTTAAACCTGCCATTCGCAATTATTTTCCTTCTGCAAAAATGACAAAACTGTCCTTTCGAGAGAGGAAAATTTAAAGGACTATGATTAATACAAGCAGGACTAAAATATTTTTGGAGATTGATACGAGTAAAGTTTATGCAAACCATGTTCCAAATTGAAAATTGATGACTGTTCTAAAAGGTGAAAATGACTAAAGATAATTGTAGTACTAGTTATAGTGAAGTGGGAAAGAATATGTCAACTGCCTAGCTATAAGTAAGGATAAATTAGAAAACCCAACTGGTGTGACTTGGGATCAAGGAGGATGATGACAAGTAGCTACCAGTCTTGGTAATAAAGAAAAAATTGAGGTCATGAAAGTGGGCAAAATTTAATAGGCATGAGGGTACCAGAAATTTTGCCTCTAGGCTGCTAGGAGATCGGTTCAACCGGAAATAAAATTTGAGGGCAATCCGTTGCCGTCACGTCCAACCAAATGGATCTAAAAGTGCACAAGATACAAAATCGCATGAGAGTTGCCTTATCATATAATTGTTTAGTTATTCATAAAAAAAAAAGGTTTTGATGTCGTCTCCCAAACAAATAAATCATGTTTCGAAAATTCATTAAAAAAACTTGATTATCATAAAACCAAATTTTCACAAAACTTTGTTAGATGAGCAGGTTATCCAAAGGTTTCGAGTTGCTTTTAGGTACCAAAGCTTCTAGAGAAGCCTAGTGGATCCTAAAGCTGTGGTGCTCAAAAAAGATGATACCAATTCGCTTTCTGCAGACTGCAACTTTTTAACAAGAGGACAATCAGAATACGACAATCCATAAAAATAAAAAGTGGCTAGTTGTTTTCCTGGGTTGGACAGTTTTTGTTTTGTTTTAGTAGATTTCCTTTGTTTATGTTTGGGCCTTGGTGTAAGCTTGAATGTTCATCTGTGTCGGAGCAGCCTCCCAAGGTCCTTTGCAAGTGTAAAGTTGTAAAGACTTACTTGCGTTCACGAGTCGTGATGTAATTAACTTTTTATGTGAAATACATTGCGAGTTTCTTTCCTACACTTAGGTGTTTTCTGTGTGTCTAAGTGTTCAAGTGACTTGCGCCCGCTTGAACAAGTGAAGGCTTGCCGCCTAATGACGAGAGTTTGGCCGCACGGGCTGAAGGAGTCGGCCCGTGACACTAGTGGTCCCCTCTGATAAGCAAGGGAAACAAAAAGTGTGTCAAAGTAAATCAACTGGAAGGATATAAGTGAAGTTTTTATCTGCCAAACGGTTCATGTATCTTGAAAAGTTCTAGTGTTCTAGATTATCAAAACTGGATAAAAGAATGTTTTGAATGTGTACATCCATCTCCCAACACTATCCTTCTAGTTATTTGCACTTGTCTCTCTCCACTCTCGCCGTCTCTGTCTCTTGACCTTCAAGAATGCAATCCGATCTGCCTCAGGTTGTTATGGATATCGGCTGGGTGGTCATCGATCCTGGGCCTTTCCGGATGCACGCACCTCCCGTCTCCGTTCCTCATCATCCCCTTGTTCTCGTCCTGCCGCCAGTATGGCGGCACCAGGTGATGCTCCTTAAGGAAGTCGCAGGCCTTGTTCACCAGCGCCGGGTCTCGCCTGCTTGACAGCACAAACCTCCTTCCGGCACCATGGTACCCGTCCAAAAGGTGCAGGTGCGCTTCTAGGTTATGGAAGCACGACGGATCCCCGGTCTCCTTCAAGAAAGGTGACATGGTATGGTCCAACTTGAGCTCGGTACCGACATGGGTATAACCCCAAGGCAGCGCGTCGGCCAGGCCTTGCAAAGTCCCCGGCAGCCTTTCGTTCAAGAGCAGACCAGGCACCTTAGGCACGGTGTCGTGAACGTTGACCACCCGTAGGACTTTGATCCCAAGCTCCTCGCACCTTTGCTTGAACTTACGGTTCCCGACCCTTGGTCCCGAGAAGGAGAAGACCGTAATGGGTATGGTCCGGCCGTCCGGGAGGACGTTCAACCCCATCTCGGCAATGTCGTAAGCCGATAAGAGCGCTAGCGCGCTGCCCAGGCTGTGGCCGGTGATGGTGATGCTCATGTCCTCGCCAGACCTGCTGTACCGCTCCACCACCCGCTTGATCTCGGCCAAAATCTGTTCCCTGGCTGAGAACAGGCAAAACCGGCACCCAGGGTCCTTGTCGGTGTACAAGTCCAAGAACCCGGACTCCACTTTGACGTCCGCGTTTTGGTTCTTGTGACCTGGTAATCGGACCGGCTGGAGGAAGTCCATCAGGTCGGCTACCCACTCGAGGCGGGTGACGGTACCGCGCCAGGCGACCGCGATGTCCCGCCGCCCCAGGTTGGAGGAGTCCTTGGATGCCGCCACATAGCCAATCCAGTTGGCGCGGGAGCTCCAGATCTTTGGAGACACCGACTTCTTGAAGAAGTTGGGTAAGTTAACGTTGGAGACCGCATGCACGTAGCGGGTGACGTCGTACCCGGATTCCGGGAGCCCCACGCCCTCGAAAAAATCCCGCCGGCTGTACTTACAGCTGCCGCAGTACCTAGAGAAGCGGTCGAAATCGAAGCCGTCGTAGCAGGCCTGCGCCATCTCGCCATACCGGATGAGCTCGGACCGAAGAAGCGGGTCCAACGGGTCCAGCAGTCCCTCCCAGTCGTAGCTGCCATGAATCTCGCGCCACCTCTCCTGGAGGTCCAGCTCCGCCTTCTCTTTGCCCTTGCCTAAACCCACGCTCAATCCTCCTCCATTTCGCTGCCCCACTACCTCACGGTTCCCTTCTCTAGTTTCCTGTGGTACCAGTTTTGGTAAAGCTTCCGTCGCGGCGAGCGATTTCGCCGGTTTCCTTGCCCCTGCCGATCTTGATTCAGTTTTCAGGAGGAGCAACGCTGCAGGGAATATCTTGTGCCGCGGCGGAGGCATGCTCTGATGGAAAATCGGGTGTTTGAGATGGTGACTTTCGTTGTGGTGATGGAGGATGGATGATGGCGGCAATAACTGGTTAGAGTGAGAAAGACGGAAGGCGGTGGTGGAAGCCATTGCTGGTGGTTGATCGATTTTTTACTGACCTTAATCAACTGTGAATTAATTTATAGACAGGATGATCGGTCGTCTGAAGGAGAAGTGGATCCAGGATTGACCACGGGAAGATTCGTGAGGCCTCCGGTGGGCACCATGGTTGGGAAGCTACATCGGCTGTATCCTGTTACTTCGCTAGAACTGAGTTTACATTGTTTTATCAAATCACAAATTATAAGGCTAGTGATGTTTAGAACTCTAATTATTTTAATTTCTTAAAAGATAAAAGAGAATAAGATTGCTTTTAATATATATACATATATGTAATACAATGATAATTAATTAGGTTGTAATGGTTGGGAGAAAAAACATGAAAAGTAGTGCGAGGTTTCCCTATCGAGGCCAATGTGGAGCTCGAGTTCTGCATGGCTGAATCATAAAAGAGAAAAAGGTGAGAAAACAGCTTTTACTTTTAGGAATGCATCCCACTTGCAGCTTCCTGTGTATAAACTATAAAGCATTCTGAAAGCAACTTTTAGAAAAATAAGAGAAGATCCAAAAGCTAAATTAGGCGGCTTCCTGTCCACATACTGCAAGTTACATTACCTGATGTTGACCTCCTTCAACTTACACTTCTTATATCGTAAAGCACATCAATTGCAGAGTGAGAACGACTGCTTTACGCCTTCGCTATCGAGGCCTCGTTGTCGTTGACAAACAACTTTCAGGACTCTGTGTCGCTTTCTGTTATCTCTGCTCAGATACGCAATTGACAACTCGTTGTGGGGAAGACGATTCCTTTCGATCACAAGCTTTAATTTGGACGTTCCAATTACAATATTAGTTCTTGATCAGTTTAATTTGGATCTTTCAATACAAAACATTTTCTCTTGATCAAGATGAAAATAGAATGGGACCTTGAGATGATGGCACTTGATAGTGAGACTTAGTTTATTACTATTAGTAGCTAATAGTTAGTAAGAGAGGAGGTTTTCCGTTTCTCCTGCAAGCAAGTTTGATTTTTCTTTTTTCTCATTCGAAAACTGCTTTGAACAAGAACCGAAGTGCGTATGAAGCAAAACAATTACATAAAAGAGTCATACGAGGCAAAAATGATTATGAAGAGAAAAGAGAAATTTCCTAGACCTTATAATTTCTTACATCGTCATGCTAACAACAAAAGAAATAACTAAACAAAAAGTACCTTCTTTTGCATGGGAGTTGGTTTAATTTCACGGTGGTACTATTCGTAGCCATGTTATGTACCTCAAACCTCACCTACGACCCACAGAACCCATTGAAATCGGGTCCGGTTTGAGTCCAGTCTTTTGAATTATTAAAAAGTGGTTCCCCTTAATACGGCCAGCCCAGTGATATAATCCAAACTTTAGACCGTGTGGGCCTATAAGTTCATTCTATATGCAGACGAAATAAACCAATTCTCAAAACTGAGTCGGCCGGGTTCGGTTCTTATTCTAAAATCCAATTTGAAAATGTCCACGACAAAAATCTGATCCAAATCCATTTTTACATACTACTGTAGGTAGGGATGTTAATCGCCAAAGCACGACTGAGCCTAATCAAATGTTTGAAACCAACAAAAAAGGGATCCAATGCACCAACGGTTGTTATATAGAATGATGTGAAAATGTTTTTATGCATGTCATTTCAGAGAGCATTTGGTTAGAAAACATGGTGTTCCTTGGATGTGGACCTTACTACCAATACATACATTCACTTTCATTGCTAGTTTTGAAACGGGGTCGCATAATGAATTGACCCTTAGTGAGTCTCTAGCAACTGACTGGCTTATAACTAACATCTTATGTGGATTCCAGGCCCTTTGCTATAAAATGATTGGAAATGCTAAAAGAGAGGGAGAGAGGAGGAAGATAAAAAAGCGAGGGTGTTTAGAGATGGATGAGGAATGCGTTAGATAAAGAGAGAGAAAGACACAGGTTTGAGTTCTCATTTTTAAGTTATTTGAGTTCTCATTTTTAAGCTTCAATGGTTTCCCCCCTTAGAAGTATGTTCTGACTTGGCAAGAAACAGGGAAACGTGAGGGCTCTACCACTTGTTCGAAGAAAGGGTACAGCAAACTGTGTCAACCTTCAGCAGATCACAAGCTGATGCACAACTGCTCATCTAACATGTTTCAATGAAAAATTCCAGATGCTTAATTTCCAGTTTCAACTTTTATGGAAGACGCCGACAACTAATTTGCCAATATCATCATCTTAATTTAATATTAGTTTGTGTCTCCTCTCTTCTCAGACAGGAAAGTTTTTAAGACGTACTAATTTCTACCATATTTCTTTGACTGGCTTTTCCATCAAGGTACTATCCATAGACGTAAAAGGGATTAGCACAAGGAGCGTGGAGCGAAATCTTTCAGTAGGCATTTCTTTTCCAAATTTTGAACGTGAAATCGACCTACCTCAGGTCGAAATTGTGCAACCATTATCTTCTGTTGGCCTCTCCCTTGATTCACACGCTCACCTCAAAGAAGGTGTGCTATTGATGCACACCAAGATGCACACACCAAGAGGGAAGTTACCCTCGGCCAGAGAGAGAGAAAGGGAACAAGGACGGCAGAGAGAGAGAGAGACGTCTTGGGCAGCGTGAGAGAGAGAGGGAGAGAGACAAGGACGGTTGAGAGAGAGCGAGAGAGGGAGGGAGAGAAAAAGGGAACTTCTTTTTCTCTTTCTTCCTTAACTTTTTCACTGAGTCTCTCCCCTAATCCTGATGTGGCCCGAGATCTCGAACACCCAACAAGTGTCCTATTGCTTTGGTTCCGACTGGTAAGGTTGTCAATGTCCAAGTCGAGTTTTTTTTTTTTTTTTTTAATAGACCCAATCTCTTTGGCCAACGCTTCCAACCATGCCGGTTGGCCGATTGCCTCTTGGTAGCATGACGGCTCCTCTGTTGCCTTAAGCATGGCCTCTTCTTCGACGTCTTCATCATCAAGCTCGACACGCCGAGCGTCTCGCATGATGTCATCGATATGTCTATATCGAACGCGTCCATCATTGTTGTCCTCCATCTCTGAAGCCGCAACAGTTTCCAATCTCCGAGCCGGCGTTGCTTCGCCATCCGTCGGTGTCGATGAAGGAGCTGATTCGCCTAGCTCCATGGATACCACCCTTCCTGCTTGTCCGCCTGTAACTGAGTTGCTCACTGCTGACTCAGTATTTGACTCCTCCTCAACAGTGAAATTTGACAATACACTGCCTCATGGATTCTCCTGCGTCCTGGATAGAATAGTCGGTGTGCCTTGCAGCATCCTCGACGCCAAGATACACCATTGGCTGGCTGCGATCATCAAGTTTCTTGAGGTGTGGCATTGTCACCAGGGCATGCGCCGTGCAACCGAACAATCGAAGATGTGCAAGATCTGGCTTCCTACCACTCCAAGCTTCATACGGTGTGCATTCGCCCATGGCTTTCGTAGGCAAGCGGTTCAACAGGTAGACCGCGTGTCGTACCGCCTCCTCCCAAAATCTTCCCGGCATGCTCATGCTCTTGAGGAGAGATCTTGCCATCGCCATCACCGTCCTGTTCCTCCTCTCCACCACACCGTTTTGCTGTGGTGAGTATGGCGCAGTGAGGTGTCGCGCAATGCCCGCTTGTTCACACACATTGGCGAACTCAAGAGAGAGAAACTCGCCTCCACGATCGGTCCGGAGTGTCTTGATGCGATGTCCGCACGCGTTCTCGGCTAGCGCCTTGATCCTCATAAATGTCGAGCATGTCTGGTCTTTCGTTCTGATCACGCACAACCACATCCAACGAGTGAAGTCATCAACGAGTAGTAAAAAATACCTATTACCGGTAGGGGTGGGTGGCGTGATCGGGCCGCAAAGATCAGCGTGCAAGAGTTCGAGTGACTCCTTCGCTCGATAGTTGGTTGCTGACGGGAACGGCTGTCTCGTCTGCTTCGCCACCAAACACTCCCGACATAGCTGAGCGGGATGGGTAATTGGTGGTACCCCAGTTGCCATTTTCTTGTTTACAAGCAACTTCATTGCTTGAAAGTTGACATGGCCGAGTCGAGCATGCCACAACCATGCCGGATCCTCGAGGTTCGCCAGGAGACACACTGGCTTTGCAATCTGCAACTCGATTTGATAGAGACGATTTGGCGTGCGTCTCACCTTCATGATCAACTGCCATGGATTTTTGACAAACACCTCCAGTTTGTCTTCATCCATTACCACTTTGTGGCCCGCCTCAGTGAGTTGCCCGAGACTCACGATGTTGCTGCGAAGCCTTGGAATATAGTATGCTTTCTGGAGCAGCCATTGATCATCATTTTTGCATTTAAAAAGAATTGAACCCTTACCCATGATCTGCACCGATGAGCCATCGCCGAACTTCACCTTGCCGGTGATTGCCTCGTCCAACTCTCGAAACTTGACCTTGTCTCCGGTCATGTGGTTGCTGGCACCGTTATCCAGGTACCAGATGTCGGTAGTTTCTTTTCCGTGCTCGGTCCCGTGCAGTTTGGGCCATACTTGCTCTTCATTCAGCAGGACGACTTCCTGTCGTTCCTGCCATTCTTGTTTCTCAAGTGCAACAGACACCACTTCTTCCAACTCTGCAAGCAACAGGGCTGGTTCAGTGTCATCAGTTTGTGTGAGGTGCGCCTCTTCCTTCCTTTTAGGAGTCTTGCAGCGGTTCGCATAATGTCCCAATTCGTTGCAATTGAAGCAACGAATGTGACTCTTATCACGACCATCGCTTCCAGAGCCACCTGCTCTGTTCTTTGGGAAGTCGCCTCGTCCACCTCTACCGCGCCCGCGACCTCCCCGGTTGCGAACACTTCCTTCCCCGTGACCCTTCTCCCTTCGGGTCGACGACGGGTCGCTCTCGCCTCTCTTTTGCCGTGCCTCCCACTCAGCCTGAGTGAGAAGCAGTTGCGCATCACCGTTGCCACCGGTACCGAACGCTCGGGGACGTGAGCGTTCTTCGTAGGTCTTGAGTCGTCCCACGGCCTCTTCAAACAACATAGTGTCGAGATCGCAAAACTGCTCTATGCCTGCGATTACGCTAAGAAATCGATTTGGAACGGTATCAAACAATTTCTTCACCAGGGCGGAATCGCTCAGGGTTCCCCCCAAGTTGGCATACCTGACGGATATTCCGGTGAGCCTNCAACTGGTGTAGTTGGTTGCCGTGAGTTGGGGGTATAGGAACGTACCACCAGAGATCTCCCGCGCCTTCCGCGCTGCCTCGGTTGTGATGATCGACATTGGCTTGAATCCACGGAGTTTTGGCATAAACCTGCGCTCTGATACCAAGTGTTGGCCCTCTCCCTTGATTCACACGCTCACCTCAAAGAAGGTGTGCTATTGATGCACACCAAGATGCACACACCAAGAGGGAAGTTACCCTCAGCCAGAGAGAGAGAGAAAGGGAGCAAGGACGGCAGAGAGAGAGAGAGACGTCTTGGGCTGCGTGAGAGAGAGAGGGAGAGAGACAAGGACGGTTGAGAGAGAGCGAGAGAGGGAGGGAGAGAAAAAGGGAACTTCTTTTTCTCTTTCTTCCTTAACTTTTTCAACTCCTCTACTTACACCAAAATGGAAAGCAATATTTAAAAAAAGAAAAAAAAACTGGAAAACGTGAGTTTAGTGCCTTGGGAATCGTGCTCTCTCACGATCTACTCCACCTACGCGTTTTCCTCCACTTCTTTTCTAACTCCCCATGACATGAAAACCGCTGGCCACTCCCTCAAGTCTAGCATCTTCCTCCACTACTTGAGAACCGCACACCTACTTGAGAACCGCACACACTTTTTCTAACTCCCCACCATTTGGAACCGCACGCACGTTCTTCACGAGCTCCTCAGGTTCCCACGAGCTCCTCCACTTCAGGAGTTAGAGCAACATCTTCTACTAAGAACCACAGCAAGGTGTATTCGCTGAGAGGTTGTTCGGTAGTAGGTTTGCTCCGGCTTGTTTGGAAGAAAGAGAGATCATCCAACCAGGGAATTTATCTGTCAATTCGCCGAGAGAGCGCATTAAAGAAGGGGCACCCTGCTGACGTACCGCACTCAGCCAAACACGATGCACGTTGGTGACGAGACAAGATCACCAGGACTTGTAACGCATCCCAGTGGTGCTTCACATTAAGAGAAACACCGACAGAGCACCATGTTCTACTCTCCTCAAAACATTGAAGCCTCAGAGATGAGATGGAAATTTATCACTTCACCTCACGTGTAAGCAATAAAAGAAAGGAAGCGTGGATCCCCAGACTCCTATTCTGATTTGCTGCACTCGTAAGAACACCAAGGCATAGCTTTATTTACTTCGAGGAGGCATCGCTGAAGTTTTAGTGCTTCAATTTCTAGGAACATGTGCTGCAGAGAAGACAGACAAGGCACTCGTGACCTATCGATGAATGATCCGACTAAGGATAGCATAAAGGTATTTTCAATGAAAAAGATTCGAGAGGAGACAATGACGCAGACGACCCACATGATCCACTTCAGTTTTCTCCTCTAAACCAGTTGATCGACATAAAAATATTGCTTAATGGAGACCATGGGTGGACATGGCTGAGCACACCAATTGACGCAACACATGCTCCTCTGGCAACAAGTTCCATCGAAAGATTCCGTTTGCTCCCCAAGTCAAGCTATATAAGAAGCGCGAGGAAAGGACTTCACCATCATCATCATCTTGATGATTGTTTTCCCTTTACAAGCAGAGGAAAAGAAAGAGAAGATGGCGAGTACTTCTGCAAAATCTTTCCACATTCGTTCCACTAGCTTTCCCTCAAAGTCCCATCCAAACTTTGCCAGAGTCCAGGAGTGTCTTCATCTGGTTAAGGTTTGGGAAGCCTGCTCATCAAGGAAAGCACAGTTGGTAACAAGACTTGGGCACCTCAAGGACCTTTACGCCTCTGTCAATGCCTTCCTGCAACTCCCTCTCACTCAACAGGCTCTCTGTGGCAAAGAGAGTTTGGTGAGGGAGTTGATGGATGATTTCCTCGGCTTAATGGATGCCTGCGGCATGCTGAAGGACTCATTGCTGCACATGAGGGAGCAACACCAATCACTCCGATCCATGCTGCGAAGAGGCGACTCTGGTTTGGAAGCTGGCATCTGTGCATACCAGTGCAGCCGGAAGAGGATGAAGAAGGAGATGGACAAGTGCCTCAGGCTGCTTCGAAGTGTAGAGAAGCATGCTTCCTCATCCAGTGACAACCTTGATGTGGTTGATCAAGTCTTCAAGGATGTGAGAGCTGCAACGATTTCTATCTTCATCCACTTAAGTTCAATATTTTCTGGGAAAAAGGCAACACAGTCCATCTTTTCAAGGTTATTGAGTTCCAAGAACCGTGACGCAGAAGCTGATGAATATGGAGTTAGTGAAATAGAAAAGGCAGATATAGCTATATTTAAACTCCATGACAAGCCATCCAAGATAGTAAGTCGGGAAGATGCCCGAGATGCACAAAGGCAGATGGAAGCATTGGATGTCAGCTTGATGGAAACAGAGGTGGAATTAGAGGATGTCTTGAGATGTATGATCCAAGCTAAAGTCTCCCTCCTCAACATCGTCGCTCGGTGTTGAGTTCCACAGTCTGTCCATCTAACCATCTGATCTTTAGCATCCGCATTTTAGAGGATTGCTAAGAATCCAGATTGTCAATTTTGTACAATTATAAATACATGAAAATACATCAATATAAAGTGAAATATGTTTCTCTTACATGATTCTCTTTCGATGATAGTTCTCTTTGCTATAAGAAATAGCCCTAAGATCTGCTTAGTCCTCTTTGCTATAAGAAATAGCCCTAAGATCTGCACGTTGAATTGAACAATTTCCGGGAGAATTGTGCTCTCACAACTTTTAACTTGTTTTTCAATTATGGAAGACAAATATAAATCAGTCTTGACGACTTGAGGTGGCTTTTCTGCAAGGAATCAGAACAATGACTTTTTTTCGAGAAAAAAAAATTCGACTACCATGATTCCTTTCAAATTTTGCTAAAACATTTCGTAGAATTACTGTGTTTTTTCAAGGTTCAAACGATGTTAGGTGTCTATCAAGATTTCACCTTGAAAGACACCACCACCACCTAAATTCTGCACAATGGATCGAAACCGAAAAGAAATTGCAGAAAAAGGAAAAAGGAAAGCAGGACTGTTCTTCCAATAGCGAACTTCAAATGGGAGATTTCTTTATTTCGACTACCAACTATCTGCATTTGAATTTAAACCCTGAGGTCCTTCCGAACAGCAAAGTTTTGCTGCCATTGTCGCTGAAGAATCATTTGGAGATTGACAACTAATAACCAATTGTAATGCTCTGTTTCCCACTGCCATATATATTATATTGATCTTCATTGAAATGCAACTCTTGAAAAATCTGTAGTCCAAAAAACTGAGAATAGAAAAAAAAAAAAAACCTAAGGATCAATCAATTAATAATTTTCGATGCACAAACCAGGTTCTGTAAGCCACAAAACTTCAGTTTCTTAAGTTTTAATCATGAGCTACATATCAAAAGTATAGCATATATATCAATTTACAAGTATTTAGGTCTGCAACTAGCATCTACATGTTTCAATTTGTGAAATGAAAAATTGTAGTCCGTTTTAACAGCTCAATCTCTCTCTCTCTCTCTCTCTCTCTCCTAGTAATGTTTAAATATACTTTCTCTCCGTCTCTCTTTTATATGTATATCATGCAATTCAGACTTCTCACGTGAAAGCGACGTACTAGCCCCTGCTTTTGTGCATAGTTTATGTTCTCATCACCAATTTTCTCGTTTATTTATTCGATTGGAGTTTCATTTTGATTGACCATGCTTCGATGCCTCAAAATGTATGTAAGGTAGGCCGAAGACAACCCGCTCGTGAGTTACCAATTATGATGTGGAGGGTTCTAATAAATTGCTCCACAGGAATCAGGAAAGACAAGGAGCCAGACTTACCACGTGGTCTACCTCATTTCCCTGTTCAAAGAAATACCCATTTCCAAACTAATGGCGACCAGTGCAGACATGATGTTGAGCAAGCAATCGGCAAATTGCATGCTCATTAGTGACATTGTCCAATGAAAGATCCCTTTTGCCCAATCTTATAAGAGGACCAAGCCTGATACTTTTCCTACAGAATTTAATTGTATGTGGTTACTGTACCAACAACAGACCAATTTGTATAATTTAGTTGTAGGAATCATTCAGGCTTGTATTCTAATGCTTTATGTGTAGCAGTGTGCTGCTTAGGTGACAGACAAGTCCCCCGTGAGCTATGAATTTAAATTGTCATGAGAAAGGTTCAGATAAATTGTTCCCATTACAGAGCGATCAGGGAGACAAGAAACTATATGACCCACATGATACACCTAATTTCCTAGCTTAAATCTTCGGGTGCTGGATGAGGATGGCGACTCGTGGTATACAGGGCCGAGCATCCCGCTGGTACAACACATGCTCACAAGTGGAAATGTCCTATTGAAAGATTATCTTTCTTCACACTTCGAGATATATAAGAACGACCAAAGAAATGGGTTCACCATCCATCAATCATATCATCATCTTGCAAAGGAAAAGAAAGAGAAGATGGCAAGTACTTCTGCAAAATCTTTCCACACTCGTTCCACCAGTTTCCCATCAAACTCCAGGCCAAGTTTGGCCAGAGTACAAGAGTGCCTTGACTTGGTTAAGGCCTGGGAAACCTCCCCTTATAGGAAGACACAGTTCGCAACTAGACTTGGCCACCTCAAGGACCTCTATACTTCCATCAATGCCTTCCTCCAACTCCCTCGCACTGCACAGGCTCTTTATGGCAAAGAGAGCTTGGTCGCAGGGTTGATGGATGACTTCCTCTGCTTAATGGATGTCTGTGGGTTGGCGAAGGACTCATTGCTGCTCATGAGAGAGCAGCACCAGTCCCTTCGGTCCATGTTTCGAAGAGGTGACTCTGGGCTGGAAGCTGGCATTTGTGCTTACCAGTGCAGCAGGAAGAGAATGAAGAAGGATATGAAGAAGTGCCTGAGATTATTGAAAAGTATGGAGAAGCATGTATCTCCATCAAATGGCAACCTTGACATGATCGATCAAGTCTTCAGGGATGCGAGGACTGTCACAATCTCTACCTTCATACTTCTTGCTTCGACCATCTCCGGCCAAAAGGCAGCACAGTCCATCTTCTCAAGATTGTTGACTTCCAAGAGCCATGACGTGGAAGATGATGAAGATAGTGCTAGTGCAATAGAGAAGGCAGATGTGGCTATATTTGGGCTCTATGGCCATTCATCGAAGAAAGTAGAGGACAATGTGCGAGATGCACAGAAGCAGATGGAAGCATTGGATCTTACCTTGGGGGAAACAGAGGCTGAATTGGAAGATGTCTTCAGGTGTCTGATCCAAGTCAAAGTCTCTCTCCTCAACATCGTGACTGGGTGTTGAGTTTCAATTGCTTACTTGCTCGAACTCAATCCTTGGCATCTGCATTTAGAAGATTGCCAAGGAAGCCAATTGTCAATATTTGTACATACACAGATATATAATACGATAAACAACATTTAAGAAATTCTTTGTGTTCCTATTTCCACATGACAGCAAAAGCAATAGCCGCAAAAATGTGACTGGATCCGTCTGAATCCACATCTCTGTTAAAAATGGCACATTTGCAACTAATCTTGTCTGTTGCTATGCCATGATGGATCTTTTTCTTTTTCATGGGAAGTTGCAGCTAAGCAGATCCCCACAAAATTATGTGAATAGAATTACACCTTAAGTATTGAACTCTTTAACTCCCTCAACTTGAAGAGTCTTTTGAGTTTGATACTTGAACTTAAGCTTTTTCTGCAATTCTCGTTGCACATCTTTTTTCTGATATTGTTAGAGACTTGTCAATTCTTGTTCACTTATTGTTTATTTTATTACGAAAGAATCTCAAGAAAAACAGGAAAAATGGATTGAAAACAATATACTCCATAAATCTCGAGTCCTAAGTTTCTCCTCCTTTTGTAAGTAAGATGATAACTTACGAACATAAATTAGGCTTCTGTAATAAATCAGTTTCAAAACCAGATCCTATGTTTGTGGGTGCTTCTGTTTTTCCCAGCTTGATTGAAGGTGAGACTTAACCCGTCTCCTTATCACCAAAGTCTGATCATATCAGGTTGAATATGATTGGGTTTCAATCAGGTCTGTAAAATGAGGATGACAGAGGAACCAATTGTTAGTTAGCGAGAGAGAGAGAGAGAGAGAGAGAGGGAGGGACACCAGATGCCTTTCTCGCCAACGAAGCAATTGGAACATGCAAGTCCTTGCTAACCTTCTTCAGCAACCATTCATGGATACACTCCTAGAGGACTAAGACTCACCATTAGCATTATTTGCTACATCCCCATGTGATTCTTTTATGTTGACAGCGAAGTTTTTCTGTTCGAACCTGTCCTTCGGATTAATTTAAGCACAAATAGATGGTCATCAATATAAAGAAATATATGATGGCACGGTTACCTTCCTAAGTTCAGGTCATTTGGTTCTTCTGGTTCTGTCTTAATTTCTTCCCTTTTCCGTCTTACTACATGATGTTTGGTAGCCATGTACTCCTGAAAGTTTTTACACTAATATTTGATCAACTTTGAGACAACAGATAATTGTGAAATTAAAATAATGCATAAAATATACCCATTCAATCATACAATTACTTATATTTGCAATTTGAATTAATCAAACTTTACAAATTATAATATCTTAAACCATTTTCTGTGGGTCATTTTGGCGAGTCATGAAGATGTGTAGGCATGTTTTTGTAATTAAGACAACCTTTTAACTACTGTAGTTTCATGGCTAATCATGTAATGGGCAAATCAAGCAAAGGTAAACATGTTTCTCTTCCATCAATCAATTGGAACAATATTGCAGTTTAAAGCTGGTCATAAAGGCCTCGATTTCCGTAACAAATAAATTTATTTTTCTTGCAAGCACATTTATGTGATTTGTCCTTTTCAGACAGGCAAATTGGCGGTAGGCAGACTCACTAGTTTCGTCAAAGAGTTGAGTCCCAATTTCTGAACTCTTAGTCCTTTAACTTGAAGGTTTTAAAATTCAGATAAATTAGAAAATTTTTCCCTTTATGGTGATAATTTTCATATAGACTTGTGGATGTATAAAATTAACAATTAGTTCTTCAATGATCCTGTGAAATGCGGATACCAGGATTAAGTGCAGTTTAAAACTGGTCATAAAGGCCTCAATTTCCATAAAAAATAAATTTATTTTTCTTGCAATCACATTTATGTGATTTGTCCTTTTCAGACAGGCAAATTGGGGTTAGGCAGACTCACTAGTTTCGTCAGAGTTGCTCAAGCTAAGATCCGATGTTTTCTGCTTCTGTGTATTTCCGACATAGTCACTGCCTTCTATGAAGGCCATATGGTCCAAATATAGTCATGTCCACCCCCTCAAATTTTCACTATGTTGATAATCCTCTATTTCATGGCTCTTGGAACTTAGTAATCTTAGTCTTGAGAAGAGGATGAATTGACGTTGGCCCAGCAAAGCTCAAACTAAGAAGGTTGAAAGTTGAGACCATAGCAGACGCTTGCGTCCTTGCAGGCTTGATCAAGAGTGTCAAGGTTGTCACTAGATATGGATGCATGTTTCTCCATGTTTCTCAATGATCTCAGGAGCTTGGTCATGTCCTTCTCATCCTCTTCCTGACGCATTGCAGTTGAAAAGTGCCAGCTTCCAAACCAGAACTGCTTGTAAGCATATATTAAAGTGATTGTTATTGCTCCCTCATGTTAGGCAGTGGTTACTTTATCATCCCACAGAAATCCAACGAGAAGAGGAGGTGGTCCATTAACTCTCTCACCAAGCTCTCTTTGCCACAAAGGGCTTGGGGGAAATCATAGGTGAAGGTAAACAGGTCCTTGAGGTGGCCGGTCTAGCAGCCAATTGTGCCTTCCTAGAGAGCTGAGGAGGAGGCTTACCATGACCAAATGAAGGCGCTGGCAAAACCATCACCAAGAAGGTGCGGTGGATGCCATGGTACGCTCTCCTTAAATTGACCGAGGAGCAAGTTGAATCTTTCAATGGACCACGTTCTTAGGTGAGGATGCATATGCCATATGAACAGGGTGCTCGTGGACATGTCCATCATTAGGCTCTTGATTTACTATTGAAATTGATTTGGATTCAATTAAGAGTGGAAATTGGTGCCCTCTGTGGGTTATTTAGGTTCTTCTATCCCCTCTGTTTCTGCTATGTTGGTATATCTCTTTGATCGTTGGCCTCTGGTTAAAAATTGACATCCACGAGTGTCATGTATTGCATTCTCTCTCTACATATAAAAGCAAAACAACTCATATAAGACCTTAAAAAAATAAACAATGGGTGGAATATGGTGCTGTTGCTCCATCAAATTAAAACTGCAGTTCTGCATTTCATTTAAACTATTTTTCATGCACGAAAAGAGGCAAGGTGATGTGCGCTGCAGTTTGTTAAGACCTTAATCTAGTTGCTCAGCTTTTGCAGGACTATTTGAGTTACTCTTTGCTTCTATTTTTAGCTATGTTACTAAACTCCAAGAGCGTCAATCATGCCAGCAGAAGAGGTGCCCTGCTTAGAAGGCAGGGAAATTTTAGTGCAGATAGTTATAATTCTTGTGCACACCATCTTGAACTTTCATCTGATTGTCTCTAATTGAAACGATAGGTGCCTGAAGTAAAGTCAATATACATGATCTCCAAGTTTGATATATCTAGCATGCATGTGAATCTGTGGATAGGTATGACTTTGCCATATTTCTAGTCTAACTTTCACTATTTGCGTGCCAATCCATGCATGGATTTCAATGTAATCAATCCTTAGATCTATTATAACTAAGGATATCCATCAAAACTGTTCTGTAAAAGAAGTGAGAATGCATGTGAATGTGCCGATGAATATGACCCGTCCTCCTTCGTTCAATTGCACAAATCTTCATACATGAACTCAAACGTGCATGATCTCTACACTTGTCAGTGGATATACTTGGGAATTAATAACTAATAGTTGCTCCGCTACACCTGACTACCTGTCTGCGAGGATCTCCAGCCTTGGAAACTTAGGTAGATGTCACAACAAAAATTCTTGGGATGCATATAATTTGCTTGTATTTTGCTTTATAAATTTGAATTTGCCTCTCAACTTAGGTAGAAATGGAACTGACATTGATGAAACAAAAGGAGGATCTAATTGGAGAAAATCTCTGTTTCTCTCTCCACCATCCTCAACTATTACAGTACGCAGTATACAGCAGAACACTACATTTTATATTTGGGATGTCTCCTCGTCATTTATTGAGCCACCGCCTAACCATGTGCTCATAAACCTAATTACTTCCAAACAGCTTCATGGAAGGGCAAAGGGCGATACATTTAACTAATTTCTGTACATCATCTACGTCGGCATGAAATGATCAGTAAGAAGTACCATCTTCCGTAAATTTAGTTCCTATTTTTTCCATCCAAATCCATGGATGGAAAAATGTTCGCGTTATGCAGAAAATGAAGTAGAACAGAAGGACAATTTTTTTCTCTAACGTGATAATTTCATTTATATTTTTGAATGTACAAAATTTATAATTGGCTTCCCTAACAATCCTCTAAAATGCAGATTGAAAGGACCAATAGAGAGCATATGAACATTTTGTATCTCAACACCCAGTGACGATGTTGAGGAGGGAGACCTTGGCTTGGATCAAGCATCTGAAAAAATCCTCTAACTCCACCTCTGTTTCCCTCAACGTAAGATCCACTGTTTCCATCTGCTTCTGCGCATCTCGGGCAGCATCTTCTTTGATTGCCTTTGATGAATGGCCATAAAGGCTCAATATGGCCACATCTGCCTTCTCTATGTCACTTGCACCATCATGTACGCCTTCCTCATTCTGGCTTTTCGATCCTAGCATCTTGAATTTTGAGAAGACGGAGTGTGATGCCTTTCGCCCGGAGATGATTGAAGAAAGAAAGCTAAGGATAGAGACTGCAGCTGCTCTCACATCCTTCAAGACTTGATCTACCACATCAAGGCTGTCACTGGATGAACATACATGCTTCTCTACACTTCTCAATAAACTCAGACACTTTGCCATGTCCTTCTTCATCCTCTTCCGGCTGCAGTGGTAGGCATAGATGCTAGCTTCTAGACCAGAATCCCCTCTCCGAAACATGGATCTTAGAGTTTCGTATTGTTCCTTCATGTGCAGCAACGAGTCCTTCACCATCCCGCAAACATCCATTAAGCAGACGAAGTCATCCATCAACTGTCCCACCAGCCTCTCTTTTCCACAAAGAGCTTGCTGACTGAGAGGCAGTTGGAGGAAGGCATTGATGGAAATGTAAAGGTCCTTGAGGTGAGCAAGGCTAGTTACAAATTGTGCCTTCCTTGATGGGGAGGCTTCCCATGCTTTAAACACATGAAGGCACTCTTGAACTCTGGCCAAGTTAGGATGGGACTTTGAGGGAAAGCTAGTGGAACGAACATTGAAGGATTTTGCAGAAGTACTTTCCATTTTCTCTTTCTCTTCGCTTGGTTGTGAAGGCAAAACAATCAACAGGTGATGATGGTGAAGTCCTTCCCCGCCCCTGCTTATATAGGTTTTTTACGGAGAGAAGCAAATGGAATCTTTTGACTGAAACATGTTGTGAGATGAGGATCGGCTGTATCAGCGAGATGCTCGGCCATGTCGTCCTTTGGTCTCCACTGAGCACCAAATAACTTCAAAATTATGTAGAAATAAGGTGGATCAAATGGGTTATCTGGGCCCTTGTCCCCTCCTGTTTCTACTGTATTCAAATATTTTACATTCTTTTATCTATCAGCTTCCCTAGAAGATGGATGGTCCGCCAGATCCTGCCTTTCTCCTACCCAACATTGAATTACGACACAGAAAAAATCTACAACTCGACTGATGCCTTGATGTACTAAACTAATGGGTGCGATGTGGGTGGAGTAAGGCCATCCACGTCTTCTTTTATCTCTCACTTTCCCTAGGGAAGGTTATAGTTTGTCACATTGTAGTTTACTTACAGTGATTTCAGTCGTGCTTCTAGTTACAGAAAACTACCCATTAGGCCATCTACTCAAAATTGACAGTTTCTTTTTTTTCTTTTTCTTTTTTTAACATTCTGCAGTTACAATCTTACCCCGATCAATCTTGTGTGCCTACACCATGTAAAAGTAGTAAATTGCGACACATATTTATAACTGAAATAGAATTACAATATTCATTTTGACATTAAATGGTCAACACTAGCTATGAGCACCAATATTACAATTTGAGGCATCTTTGAAGGTGATATTTTGCATATAATCAAATCCAATCTCTGTTTACAGGGAAAAATCTACTGAAAGCGGTAAAATATTGTGGTGCTTTTATCTAGGTGAAGTGCACGTGAACTTTTCGAAGAACGAACATATTTTTCGTCCTTCTTCCGCTAAGGCCAATCCAGACTCAACACCTGGCTGCCTCTATCTCTGTGAAGCTATCATCTTAAGACGCGTACAACAGAAAAATCCACCAGCAGATCGTAAATAATTTTATTGGCACATTTATCTATTTGAAGTGCACAAAAAGATATGCATCTTCTGCTATCAACACCTGGCTAATCCACCAACAGATTGTAAATAATTTTATTGGCACATCATCTATTTGAAGTGCACAAAAAGATATGCATCTTCTGCTATCAACACCTGGCTACCTCTAACTGTGTGTGCTCTATCATCGTTACCAATGCGTATCCAGTATTTTCACGTCAGATGGATGAGGCAACCGTGAACCAAACCAGTGAAAAAAAAACAACGTGGTAGTCTGCAGGAATCTCTACCTTTCACTGCCATGTACAAGCGTGACTGTAAATTTATCTTCCCCTGCCAAATCCAGACAAAAAGGGGTACCAGATTTGGATGCTTTCCTAGAAGAAAGTAGCCGCCCAGTTTCATTATTTAGGCAATATTGCATTATGAACAACCCATTTTCCTCGGCAGATTTCCCAATAAAAGATTGATAACTTACAACTGAGTTCGGAATCTTGCGATTCGCTGCAGCTATTGATATAGGCCTTTCAAATTTGTGCCTGATGTACTTATCGTCTCCTGATTAGTATCTAATACTTGCCAGTTTCCATTAACGGACTGCTAGTAGCAACTGAACAATTATTCAGTGGCGATTACAGAGAAATGGGCATTCAAGACCGCACTATAGATGTTGAGGCCATCTTCTATCCATCACATTCTACTTCGAAGCTTTTATGGTGATGGTTTTCTTGTAAAGCATGGTAGTCAGGGTTTACCGAATGTTTATCTCTCAAGGAGTGGGCGTTTTAAGTGGTTTGGTTCTTACAGCTTCCTAATCATAAGCAAAAAAAGAAAAAAATGTAATACTTCAGAGGAAAAGAACAAACAGTTAAGTGGCCAGCAAAAAGGATCAATAAGGCACCCTCCTGGGCAAAAATCAAGAACAAGAATTTAAAGCTTAAAATTTGAAACACTAGTCCTTAGATTGTCTTCCCAATACGAGCTATTTGGGGAGAAGTCCCATGCGGTGAATGCGAAAACCGCTAGTTCTCTAACGATATCAGTTCGAAGACATTTGCCTTTTCAAAATTTCAGCATATTATATGCTGTTCAAATGGGACTCCATGGCCAACCAAGTCGACAACCATTGTAGCTCTATTTATCCTCAATATCCACCGGTTACACCTACAGAACAACTCAAATTGAGTGACAAGAATAGCAAATATTCTGTGCAATTATAGCAATGACTTGCGTCCAGAGCCATGACTTTTAAGTATAAAAGAACAGATCAATCAAAACAGATAGACACAGAAATTTTTCCCCAAAAATGGGCTTTCATTATATACTTTTGCATATACAAAATGGACAATGGGGATCCTTAGTGATCCTCTAAAATGCGGATGCTAAGGATTAATCAAGTTTGACAAAGTGGATGGACAATAAATCCTGATCAACATCCTGCAACGATGTTGAGGAGGGAGACTTTAGCCTGGATCATACATCTAAAGACCTCCTCCAACTCCATCTCTACTTCCCTCAAACTGACGTCCAATTCTATCATCAGCCTTTGTGCCTCTCGGGCATCTTCCTGCCTTCCTGCCTTGGATGAACTGCCATGAAGTCTAAATATAGCCACATCTGCCTTCTCTATTTCACTAACACCATCTTCATCGTCTTTTGAGCTTATGGAACCCAATAATCTTGAGAAGATGGACTGCGTTGGCTTTCTGCCGGAGATCACCATACTAAGAGTGTTGAAGGTAGAGACTGCAACGGCCTTAACATCCTTGAAGACTTGATCGAACAAGTCAAGGTTGTCATTAGATGAAGAAACGTGCTTCTCCATGCTTCTGATCAATCTCAGGCACTTGACCATGTCCTTCTTCATCCTCTTCCTGCTGCACTGGTAGGCACAGACGCCAGATTCCAAACTCGAGTCGCCTCTCCGAAGCATGGATTGAAGGGATTGGTGTTGCTCCCTCATCTGCACCAACGAGTCCTTCATCAAACCGCAGGCGTCCATTAAGCAGAGGAAATCATCCATCAACTCCCTCACCAGACTCTCTTTGCCACAAAGAGCCTGTTGAGTCTGGGGGAGTTGCAGGAAGGCATTGACAGAAGCGTACAGGTCCTTGAGGTGTCCAAGTCTGGTTACCAACTGTGCCTTCCTTGATGGTGAGGCTTCCCAGACCTTAACCAGATGAAGGCAATCCTGTACTCTGGCCAAGTTTGGATGGGACTCTGAGGGAAAGCTAGTGGAACGAATGTGGAAAGATTTTGCAGAAGTACTCGCCATCTTCTCTTTTTTCTTCTTTTGGCTGTGAAGGCAAATCAATACCAAGATGATGATCGGAGGACGATGATGAAGGCTTTCTGAAAGCCTTCCTTATATATCTTGCACAGAGGGGAGCAAGTGGAATCTTTTGACTTTAAACTTGTCACTAGGCGAGGATGTGCAGTACCAGCGTGATGCTCGGCCATGTCGACCAGTGGTCGCCATTGACAATCAGAATAACTTCAAATTCGTTCAGCCATGGAAATGAGGTGGAGCAAGTGGGTTAGCTGAATCCATGTCCCCTTCTTGGCTATTACATGGGAGCAATTTTCTTTTTTTAATTTATCATCTCCCATGGAAGATGGATCGTCCACCTGCTCCTGTCTTTCCTCTACCCAACATTATATTGCAACTCATGGAAGTTCTACAACTCAAATGATGCTTTTATGTACTAAACAAGTCTGTGCAATGTAGGTGTCTCCCTCTTGATTTATTAATTGCACGAGGGAAGGTTATAGTCTCTCACATGATTCTTTATTTACAATGATTTTCCTTTTTTTTTTTTTTTTTTTGAGTAACAAACGGCCATCATTTGCACCATGCTGTGGGCAATTAAGTGAACTTAATTCAAGATTGAGATCAAGTCACGGTACAGTAATTAGAAGTTGAATATTTTTTATGAAAAAAAACGCCTATGCTAATTTGAATTTAGTTTCTTACCCGATTTTCACATCATAAAAAAAACAGTTAAATGAAAAAAATAAATAAATATCATGTACTTTGGTTATAATTAAAAAAAAAAAAGCGTATACGTGCCATTTTATTTCCTTGATAAAGGAATATTTCGGCCTCACCTTCTTCGCGCAGGAATATTTTTCAATCTTCTAATATTTGGAATATTTTCCTATCATGTTTACTACATCTATATTTTAGTGAAAATTGATTTTACTCTTGCCCAAACATGCAAAACTTATTATTAATGTGGTCTAATACTGTACATTAGTAAGTTTTGACCATTTAAAGAAAACTTGAGAAAACTTATACTTCTTGCATATTTTGTTATCGTCCCAAAGGCGGGGTCCCCAAAATGAAATTTCTCCTGATCAGCCATAGAAGTTCAGTTAGGCCATTAGATGTCAATAAACTTGCTAATCATTAATTGTCTTGTGCTCCATCAGATGATTAAGGCATCTGCTTCATTATGGTCATAAAATCAGGAAAAGAAAATTTTGAATTTTCAGAAACGAGTCACTGGATGCTTCTTTTCCAATGGTTAGAGCAGATTTCTGCAGAGGACCAGAATCAATTTAAAGTTCAGAATTGGAGATTTCATTCACTTATATTTACTTTCATATCTGTCGATTAGATCTGCACGGCAGACCAAATTCTCTCGGTTGAAATCAAGCAGATACTTGCAACTTTTGTATGTAAAATAGCAAAACAAGCAAAATAGACAGAAATTTGTTCCCGAAAATGGGGTTTTATTATGTATGTATTTTTCAATATACAAATGGACAATTGGGTTCCTTAGTGATCCTCTAAAATGCGGATGCCAAGGATTAATCAAGTTTGAGCAAGCGGACGAACAGTGAAGGCTGATCAACACCCTGTAACGATGTTGAGGAGGGAGACTTTAGCTTGGATCATGCATCTCAAGAGATCTTCCAATTCCACTTCTGTTTCACCCAATTTAAGATCCAATGCCTGCATCTGCCTTTGTGCTTCTTGGGCATCTTCCTTCCTTGCAGTCTTGGATGAATGGCCTTGCATTCTGAAGATAGCCATATCTGCCCTCTCTATTTCGCCAACCAAATCTTCATCACCTTCTGCATCATGGATCTTGGAACTCAATAACCTTGAGAAGATGGATTGTGTTGCTTTTCTCCCCGAGATGATCAAACTGAGAAGGGTAAAGGTAGAGACGGTAACTGCCCTCACATCCTTGAAGACCTGATCAACCACGTCGAGGTTGTCACCAGATGAGGACGCATGCTTCTCGACACTGCTCACTAATCTCAGGCACTTGCTCATCTCCTTCTTCATCCGCTTCTTGCTGCACTGATATGCGGAGATGCCAGCTTCCAATCCAGAGTCGCCTCTTCGAAGCATGGATCGAAGGGATTGGTGTTGCTCCCGCGTTTGCTGCAATGAGTCCTTCACCAATCCACAGGCATCCATTAAGCAGAGGAAGTCGTCCATCAACTCCGTTACCAAACTCTCTTTGCCGCAAAGAGCCAGTTGAGTGAGTGGGAGTTGCAGGAAGGCATTGACGGAAGCGTAGAGGTCCTTGAGATGCCCAAGTCTGGTCACCAACTGTGCCTTCCTTGATGGGCAGGCTTCCCAGGCCTTAACCAGATGAAGGCACTCCTGGACTCTCGCCAAGTTTGGGTGGGACTTTGAGGGAAAACTAGTGGAACGAATGTGGAATGATTTTGCAGAAGTAGTTGCCATCTTTTCTTTCTGTTCGTTTTGCTCTGAAAGCAAAATGATCACCAAGATGATGATGAGAAGATGGGAATTCCTCCCCATGATCCTTCTTATATATCTTGCAAGAAAGAGGAGCAGGGGGAATCTTTTGGTTGAAACTTGTCACTAGGTGACGGTGTAATGTACCAGCGAGATGCTTGGCCACATGTCGAGCAATGGTCGCCATTGAGCATCAGAGTAACTTCAAATTTGTTTAGCCATGGAAATGAGATGGAGCAAATGGGTCAGCTGAGTCTCTGTCTCCTCCTGTTTCTCTTGCATTGGGACATTTTATTTTTTTGTTAATCAGCTTCCACTGAAGATCGATGGCTCGCCAGATACTGTCTTTCCTCTACCCAACATTGTTTTCCAACTCATGAAAGCTCCCCAACTTAAATAATGCTTTTATGCACTAAGCAACATAGTTGTCTCCTTTAATTGTATTACCTGCACGGGGGATGATTATAGTCTATCACGTGATTCATTAGTTATTGTGAATTACCATTTTTCTTTTTCTGAATTTACAGCAACCATCATATGCACCACCATGTTAGAGACCATTAAATGGACATAATTCAAAACTGGGATCAAGTCATGGTAATTAGATTTTTTTTAGTGAGTGACAACAATCATCTCCATAGAAAAAAAAAACATCCTAAAGGCCATTCATTTCCATTGTTTTCGGGGTCTTGGACTGAGTCAACCTCAATGATAGCTACAATATACCTTCAACTTAGAAACCACATTTGAAATTGAGTATGTTACAATGAAAACATTCTAATTTTTGAAGGGTAATTAAAATGTCTTTTAATTTAGATATGAAATATAACAACCCGACCCACTCGGGAGCTCGAGTCTCTGATTCGACGGATCCCAACCCGCCCCCTAGGCTCCAATCCTAAAAAGGTTAAGAACCAGGACAATCATCTCATTAATGACCTTCCTTTACAAACCCTTGAAAATCCCTCACAATCTTACGCATCAGTGCGTGTAGGACCACAGGTCCAAGTGTTGAACCGGCTCTGAATACCACTATAACAACCCAACCCACTCCTAAGCTCTGGCCCCTGGTTTAATGGATCCCAACCCGGCCCCTAGCAGTTTTGGCTCTAACCCTAAAAAAGGCTAAAAACCAGGACAATCATCTCATTAATGACCTTCATTTATAAGCTCTTGAAGATCTCTCACAAGGTTCGATACAACACTAAACTTCTGGGGTGTTATATGAAATTAGAATGCATATGTTTGGATTTAGTTATTCGCTGAATTTACAAGAATAAAAAGTTGTTAAATGCAATGTTTTCAATCATAAGAAAAGTAGGCTTCATTTCCTAAAACCATCGGAAAATTGATCATCCTACCGATGTTTTGAGCTGTTAAATTACATCAGCAAGACACATTAAATCACATTAAATCTAGATGGGAGATGTCGGCAATCCTGGGTGCCTTTACACCATGTGATGCTAATTCCAGCTAAGTTTGCGGCGAGCAATCTAACTAATGTTGTTCGAATCGGCGTGAATCGATTCAATCAAATCGAGTATTTGGCTCCGGTTGATGGATGATTCACAGGCGTCATAGGCCAGCTTATTCTTTCATACATATATCTTAATTTCTTAAGTTTTAGCTAATTTTCATACATTTTTATTTATTTTTTTCTAAAAAAATGAAGTATTTTAACAGATTCACAACTAGTTCAACTGAATTGATGAACTAGAGTGACGATTGAATTCAGAAACTGAAATATGAAATATTTTTGTTCTTTTTCCAACATATAGTTGGAGTTGTCACATTTTACTAATAAACAGATCCAATCTCTTGTTACGAAGAAGAACCCATTGGAAACTGTAACAGAAAAAAAATAGTTAATGTATTTCGCAGTTTTATAATGAGCTTCTCTATGTGACGTGCACGTGAACGTGTTAATAAAAGAATATGCGCACGCCCTTCTTTTGTTAAGATCAAGCTGCATGCGTTGAACACCTGGCGGTCTTTATGGCTTTCGAGATGACCGTCGAAAACTGTGTTATTGGCAAGAAATCAAGGAAAGAATTTCAATTTGGGTACTCAGAAACTAGTCATTTGATATTCCTTTCCAAAGTTCATAGCAGATTTACTGTGAAAAACCAGAATAAATTTGAACTTCAAAACTGAAGATTCCGTGGCCGACTAAGTGCCCAACCTTTTCAATTATATTTAGTTCCACTTCCATTGCAGTCGTCTGGATCTGCAAGGCAGCTCAAAGTAACACCCAATTTTCGCTTGCACGCAAACAGATCTTTGTAAATTTTGAATGATATAAATAGGAGATGAAGCAAAATAGACGGAAAAATATCCCAAAACTGCGCTTTCATTATATACTTTTGCATATACAAAATGGACAATAGGGATCCTTAGTGATCCTCTAAAATGCGGATGCTAAGGATTAATAAAGTTTGAGCAAGTGGATGGACAGTAAAGCCTGATCAACATCCTGCAACGATGTTGAGGAGGGAGACTTTAGCTTGGATCATGCATCTAAAGACATCCTCCAACTCCATCTCTACTTCCCTCAAACTGACGTCCAATTCTATCATCAGCCTTTGTGCCTCTCGGGCATCTTCCTGCCTTCCTGCCTTGGATGAACTACCATGAAGTCTAAATATAGCCACATCTGCCTTCTCTATTTCACTAACACCATCTTCACCGTCTTTTGAGCTTATGGAACCCAATAATCTTGAGAAGATGGACTGCGTTGGCTTTCTGCCGGAGATCACCATACTTAGAGTGTTGAAGGTAGATACTGCAACGGCCTTAACATCCTTGAAGACTTGATCGAACAAGTCCAGGTTGTCATCAGATGAAGAAACGTGCTTCTCCATGTTTCTGATCAATCTCAGGCACTTGACCATGTCCTTTTTCATCCTCTTCCTGCTGCACTGATAGGCACAGACGCCAGATTGCAAACTCGAGTCGCCTCTCCGAAGCATGGATTGAAGGGATTGGTGTTGCTCCCTCATCTGCACCAACGAGTCTTTCATCAAACCGCAGGCGTCCATTAAGCAGAGGAAATCATCCATCAACTCTCTCACCAGACTCTCTTTGCCACAAAGAGCCTGTTGAGTCTGGGAGAGTTGCAGGAAGGCATTGACAGAAGCGTACAGGTCCTTGAGGTGTCCAAGTCTGGTTACCAACTGTGCCTTCCTTGATGGGGAGGCTTCCCAGACCTTAACCAGATGAAGGCACTCCTGTACTCTGGCCAAGTTTGGGTGAGACTTTAAGGGAAAGCTAGTGGAACGAATGTGGAAAGATTTTACAGAAGTACTCGCCATCTTCTCTTTCTTTCGTCTGGTGGCTGTCAAGGCAAATCAATCACCAAGATGATGATCTGAAGATGATGAAGGCTTTGTCAAGGCCTTCCTTATATATCTTGCGTAGAGGGGAGCAAGTGGAATCTTTTGACTTTAAACTTGTCATTAGGTGAGGATGTGCAGTACCAGCGAGATGCTCGGCCATGTCGACCAGTGGTCGCCATTGAGCATCAAAATAACTTCATATTTGTTCAGCCATGGAAATGAGGTGGAGCAAATGGGTTAGCTGAAACCATGTCCCCTTCTTGGCTATTACAGGGGAGCAATTTGCTTTTTTAAATTTGTGAGCTCCCATGGAAGATGGATCGTCCACTTGCTCCTGTCTTTCCTCTACCCAACATTACATTGCAACACATGGAAGTTCTGCAACTCAAATGATGCTTTTATGCATTAGACAACTCTGTGCAATGTTGGTGTCTCCCTCTTAATTTATTAATTGCACGAGGGAAGACTATAGTCACTCACATGATTCTTCAGTTATAATGATTTTTCTATTTTTTTAAAAACAGTAACAAACAGACATCATTTGCACTATGCTATGGGCAATTAAACGAGCTTAACTCAAGATTGAGATCAAGTCACGGTACATTAATTAGAAATTGAAAATGCTCAACTTTTTGAAGGAAAAAAACAAAATGCCTATGTTAATTTGAATTTATTATTAAAAAAAATCAGTTAAGTGAAAAAAAAATAAATCATTGTCATGTTTTTTGGTTATCATTAGAAAAAGTGTATGCATGGCATTTTATTTCATTCCTCAGCATTTTCTCTGAGGAATTTGCTTCAATCTTCTAATTTGTTGAATCTTTTCCTATAGCTCAATGTTTGGAATAAGAGAAAAATAGAAGATTAAGCATGTTTCCCACATATATTTTAGCGATCATTGAGTTTATTCTTGCTTAAAAATACCAAATAATTAATATGGTCTACTATGGTACATTATCAAGTAAATTTTGGCAATTAAAAGAAAACTTGAGAAAATTTATATTTCTGGCACATGGCGCGGTCTCCAATTGAAATTTCTCTTGATCATCCTGTAGCAGTTAAATTCCTCCATTAGAAATCAATAAACTTGTTAATGATTGATTGCGTCTAAAGGCGCTCCATCAGATGATTAAGGCATCTGCTTCTTTATGGGCACAAAACGAGGAAAAAACGGTTGAATTTTGAGTTCTCACAAAAGAGCCACTGGATGTTTCTTTTCCAATTGTTAAAGAAGAGGACCAGAACGAATTTGAAGTTCAGAATCGAAGATTTAGTTCACTTATATTTACTTTCATGCCTGCCGTTTAGATCTGCACAGCAGATCAAGGAAACAGCAAATTCTCGTTTGCACTCAAGTAGATACTTGTAACTTTTGTATGTAAATAGCAGATCAAGCAAAATAGACAGAAATTTGTTCCCGAAAATGGGGTTTTATTATGTATGTATTTTTGCATATACAAATATCGACAATAGGGTTCCTTAGCGATCCTCTAAAAGGCGGATCCTAAGGATTAATCAAGTTTGAGCAAGCGGACGAACAGTGAAGGCTGATCAACACCCTGTAACGATGTTGAGGAGGNCGTTTGCTGTAACGAGTCCTTCACCAGCCCGCAGGCATCCATTAAGCAGAGGAAGTCGTCCATCAACTCCATCACCAAACTCTCTTTGCCACAAAGAGCCTGTTGAGTGAGTGGTAGTTGCAGGAAGGCATTGACGGAAGCGTAGAGGTCCTTGACATGCCCAAGTCTGGTCACCAACTGCGCCTTCCTTGATGGGCAGCCTTAACCAGATGAAGGCACTCCTGGACTCTGGCCAAGTTTGGGTGAGACTTTGAGGGAAAACTAGTGGAACGAATGTGGAATGATTTTGCAGAAGTACTTGCCATCTTTTCTTTCTGTTCGTTTTGCTGTGAAAGCAAAATGATCACCAAGATGATGATGATCTGAAGATGGTGAACCCTCCCAATGACCCTTCTTATATATCTTGCAAAGAGAGGAGCAAGTGGAATCTTTTGACTGAAACTTGTCACTAGGTGAGGGTGTAGTGTCCCGGCGAGATGCTCGGCCACATGTCGACCAATGGCCGCCATTGAGTATCAGAGTATCTTCAAACATGTTTAGCCATCGAAATGAGGTGGAGCAAATGGGTTCGCTGAGTCCTTGTCTCCTCCTGTTTCTATTGTATTGGCGCATTTCTTGATTTTCTGTTATTCAGCTTCCATTGAAGATGGATGGTCCTTCAGATCCTGTCTTTCCTCCACCCAACATTGTTTTCCAACTCATGAAAGCTCTACAACTTAAATAATGCTTTTATGCACTATGCAACATAGTTGTCTCCTTTAATTTATGGACTGCACGGGGGATAATTATAGTCTATCATGTGATTCATTAGTTTGTGATTTTCCCTTTTTCTTTTTCTGAAGTTACAACAACCATCGTATGCACCCCAGGCCATTTAAAGGACTTAATTCAAAACTGGGATCAAGTCAGGGTACTTTGATTTTTTCAGGGAGTGACGACAATCCGCTGCAAAAAAACAAAAATCCTAGAGGCCCTTCTTCTCCAATGTTTTTGGGTCTTGGACTGCTCAATGATAGCCGCAGTATACCTTCAACTTAGGTACCACATTTGAACTTGAGTATGTTACAAAGAGAACATTCGAACTTTTGAAGGGTAATTAAAATGCCTTTTATTTTAGAGATGAAATTAGAATGCATATGTTTGGATTTAGTTACTCGCCCAATTTACATAAATAAAAAGCTGTTAAAATGCAAAGTGTTCAATCATAAGTGTGTTTTCGCTGTACCATTAAAAAGTAGGCTTCATTTCCTAAAACCATCATTAGGAAATTGATCATCCTACTGATGTTTTAAACTGTTAAATTAGATCAGTAACACACATTAAATCTTCGATCGGCTAGATGGGAGATGCCGGCAATCCTGAGTGCCTGCCTATACACTATGTGATGCTAATTGCAGCTAAGTTTGGCTTCGAGCAATCTAACTAATGTTGTTCGAATCGGCCTCATTCAAATCGAGTATTTGGCTCCGGTAGATGATTCACAGGCGTCATATGTCAACTTGTTCTTTCATACATATATCTTCATTTCTTAAGTTTTAGCTAATTTTCATATATTTTATTTATTTTTCTAAAAATAAAATATTTTAACAGATTCACAACTAGTTCAACTGAATCGATGAACTAGAGTGACTGTTTTTTTGTTCTTTTTCCAACATATAGTTGGAGTTATCAAATTTTACTAATGATCAGATCCAATCTCTTCTTGCGAAGAAGAATCCATTGGAAACTGTAACAGAAGAAAATAGTTAATGTATTTCGCAGTTTTATATGTGACGTGCACGTGAACCTGGTGATAAAAGAATGTGCGCACGCCTTTCTTTTGTTAAGATCAAGCTGCATGCGTTGAACACGTGGCGGTCTATATGGCTTTCGAGATGCCCGTCGAAAACTGTGTTATTGGCAAGACATCAAGGAAATAATTTGAATTTGGATACTCAGATACTATCCTTTTGATATTCTTTTCCAAAGTTTATAGCAGATTTTCTGTGAAAAAACAGAATGAATTTAAACCTCAAAACTAAAGATTCCATGGCCGACTAAGTGGCCAACCGTTTCAATTCTATTCATAGCAGTCGTTTGGATCTGCAGATGAAGCAAAAAAGAAGGAAAATTTTCCCAAAACTGGGTTTTCATTATATACTTTTGCATGTACAAAATGGACAATGGGGATCCTTAGTGATCCTCTAAAATGCGGATGCTAAGGATTAATAAAGTTTGAGCAAGTGGATGGACAGTAAAGCCTGATCAACATCCTGCAACGATGTTGAGGAGGGAGACTTTAGCTTGGATCATGCATCTAAAGACATCCTCCAACTCCATCTCTACTTCCCTCAAACTGACGTCCAATTCTATCATCAGCCTTTGTGCCTCTCGGGCATCTTCCTGCCTTCCTGCCTTGGATGAACTGAGTCTAAATATAGCCACATCTGCCTTCTCTATTTCACTAACACCATCTTCATCATCTTTTGAGCTTATGGAACCCAAGAATCTTGAGAAGATGGACTTCGTTGGCTTTCTGCCGGAGATCACCATACTTAGAGTGTTGAAGGTAGAGACTGCAACGGCCTTAACATCCTTGAAGACTTGATCGAACAAGTCAAGGTTGTCATCAGATGAAGAAACGTGCTTCTCCATGTTTCTGATCAATCTCAGGCACTTGACCATGTCCTTTTTCATTCTCTTCCTGCTGCACTGATAGGCACAGACGCCAGATTCCAAACTCGAGTCGCCTCTCCGAAGCATGGATTGAAGGGATTGGTGTTGCTCCCTCATCTGCACCAACGAGTCTTTCATCAAACCGCAGGCGTCCATTAAGCAGAGGAAATCATCCATCAACTCCCTCACCAGACTCTCTTTGCCACAAAGAGCCTGTTGAGTCTGGGGGAGTTGCAGGAAGGCAATGACAGAAGCGTACAGGTCCTTGAGGTGTCCAAGTCTGGTTACCAACTGTGCCTTCCTTGATGGGGAGGCTTCCCAGACCTTAACCAGATGAAGGCACTCCTGTACTCTGGCCAAGTTTGGATGGGACTTTGAGGGAAAGCTAGTGGAACGGATGTGGAAAGATTTTGCAGAAGTACTCGCCATCTTCTCTTTCTTTCTTCTTGTGGCTGTCTAGGCAAATCAATCACCAAGATGATGATCTGAAGATGATGAAGGCTTTGTCAAGGCCTTCCTTATATATCTTGCATAGAGGGGAGCAAGTGGAATCTTTTGACTTTAAACTTGTCATTAGGTGAGCATGTGCAGTACCAGCGAGATGCTCGGCCATGTCGACCAGTGGTCGCCATTGAGCATCAAGATAACTTCATATTTGTTCAGCCATGGAAATGAGGTGGAGCAAATGGGTTAGCTGAATCCATCTCCCCTTCTTGGCTATTACAGGGGAGCAATTTTCTTTTTTTAATTTATCAGCTCCCATGGAAGATGGATCCTCCACCAGCTCCTGTCTTTCCTCTACCCAACATTATATTGGAACACATGGAAGTTCCACAACTCAAATGATGCTTTTATGTACTAAGCAACTCTGTGCAATGTAGGTGTCTCCCTCTTAAATTCTTAATTTATTAATTGCACGAGGGAAGACTATAGTCACTCACATGATTCTTCAGTTATAATGATTTTTCTATTTTTTAAAAAACAGTAACATACAGACATCATTTGCACTATGCTATGGGCAATTAAACGAGCTTAACTCAAGATTGAGATCAAGTCACGGTACATTAATTAGAAATTGAATATTTTACAAAGAAAATGCTCAACTTTTTGAAGGAAAAAAACAAAATGCCTATGTTAATTTGAATTTATTATTAAAAAAAATCAGTTAACTGAAAAAAAAAATCATTGTCATGTTTTTTGGTTATCATTAGAAAAAGTGTATGCATGGCATTTTATTTCATTCCTCAGCATTTTCTCTGAGGAATTTGCTTCAATCTTCTAATTTGTAGAATCTTTTCCTATAGCTCAATGTTTGGAATAATAGAAAAATAGAAGATTAAGCATGTTTCCCACATATATTTTAGCGAACATTGAGTTTATTCTTGCTTAAAAATACCAAATAATTAATATGGTCTACTACTGTACATTATCAAGTAAATTTTGGCAATTAAAAGAAAACTTGAGAAAATTTATATTTCTGGCACATTTTAAATTCCTCCATTAGAAATCAATAAACTTGTTAATGATTAATTGTCTAAAGGCGCTCCATCAGGAAAAAAAAGTTGAATTTTGAGTTTTCACGAAAGAGCCACTGGATGCTTCTTTTCCAACTGAAAGAAGAGGACCAGAACGAATTTGAAGTTCAGAATCGAAGATTTAGTTCCCTTATATTTACTTTCATGCCTGTCCTTTAGATCTGCACAGCAGATCAAGGAAACAGCAAATTCTCGTTTGCACTCAAGTAGATACTTGTAACTTTTGTATGTAAAATAGCAGATCAAGCAAAATAGACAGAAATTTGTTCCCGAAAATGGGGTTTTATTATGTATGTATTTTTGCATATACAAATATCGACAATAGGGTTCCTTAGCGATCCTCTAAAAGGCGGATCCTAAGGATTAATCAAGTTTGAGCAAGCGGACGAACAGTGAAGGCTGATCAACACCCTGTAACGATGTTGAGGAGGNCGTTTGCTGTAACGAGTCCTTCACCAGCCCGCAGGCATCCATTAAGCAGAGGAAGTCGTCCATCAACTCCATCACCAAACTCTCTTTGCCACAAAGAGCCTGTTGAGTGAGTGGTAGTTGCAGGAAGGCATTGACGGAAGCGTAGAGGTCCTTGACATGCCCAAGTCTGGTCACCAACTGCGCCTTCCTTGATGGGCAGGCTTCCCAGGCCTTAACCAGATGAAGGCACTCCTGGACTCTGGCCATGTTTGGGTGGGAGTTTGAGGGAAAACTAGTGGAACGAATGTGGAAAGATTTTGCAGAAGTTGTTGCCATATTCTCTTTCTACTTTTTCGGCTCTGAAAGCAGAATGATCACCAAGATGATGTTCTGAAGATGATGAAGCCCTCCCGATGATCCTTCTTATATATCTTGCAAAGACAGGGGAAATTGAAATCTTTTGACTGAAACTTGTCGCTAGGTGAGGGTGCAGCGTATCAGCGAGATGCTCGGCCATATGTCGACCGATGGTCGCCATTGAGCATCTGCGCGACTTCTAGTTTGTTTGGCCATGGAGATGAGGTGGAGCGTCATTGTCTCCTCCAGTTTCTAATGTACTGGGGCATTTGATATTTTATCATTCTGCATCCATTGAAGACGGATCGTCGGCCAGATCCTGTCTTCCCTCTACCCAACATTGTATTCCAATTCGTGAAAGCTCTACGCCTCTACAGCTTAAATGATGCTTTATTTTATTACCTGCACGAGGGATGATTATAGTCTGTCACATGATTCGTTACAATGATTTTCCCCTTTTCTTTTTCCTGAAGTTATGAACAACTATCATATGCACCACCGCCATGCAACATGCCATTAGGGTGACTTAATCCAAAACTGGGATCAAGCACGGTACTTTGATTTGACATTGAATATGTTACAAAGAATCCGCTCAATCTTTCTTCTTAAGAATCCGCTCAATCTTTCTTCTTCGCTTCCCCTACATAATGCATGGAAAAACCGAGTGTTCTGATCGCCTTCTTGAAGCCACCGATAGATCCGGGCGATCCTGTGTGCTTATACACCATGTATCTAACTAATGGTGGCTTGAATCGATTCACTCTACCGGCAGATGATTCAAAGGCGTCATATGTCAACTTATTCTTTTATACATATATCGTAAGTTCGTATGTTATAGCTAATTTGTATATATTATTTATTTATTCTTTCGAAAAATGAAAATGGGAGTTATCATATTTTAATAGTAATCAGATCCAATATCTTCTTACGAAGAAGAACCGATTGGAAACTGTAACATGAAAAAATATTTAATGTATTTCGCAGTCTTAACTCTTACGATGAGCTTCTCTGTGTGCACGTGAAGGTGGTAAACAAAAGAATATGTGCACGCCCTTCACTCGCTAAGATCAGGCTGCGTTAGACACCTGGCTGCCTCTACAGCTGCGAAGATAACCGTCGGAGACTGGGGAAAAATAAAATATGGTGCGATCACCGATGTGAACAGTGAAGATTGCGAAAGTGCGCTTGATCCTTTTTTTCTTTTTCGTCCATAATATCCGGATAAATGACTATATATATATATATTCCAACCCGAAGAGAATAGACTAGAGTTGTGAAAAATGATGTGTAAAAAGAACATGCTGATTTGGTAAATCAGTCAATTTACTAATTCAGCTAAATTGTCTATGGAATAGCAAAATATTTTATTTTTAAAGATAAACAAAAAATATACAAAAAATAATTAAAAATGAAAGATCTCAAATATTTAAAAAATGACATGGGCACTCTTGACTCAGCCACCCAATCAAATTAATTTGTCGCTGTTTTGATTTAAATTGACTAATCCTGATACCATTGACATGATACTTTAATTGGTAAGCAATGTTGTAAAAAACGCAAATATGTAATAGTCCATATGTATCCTACCACTCCTTTGCACATGTTTGTATTATTTAAATAATTTATATTTTTAAAAACTATAAATGAAAAAAAAAAGATAACACTAGCCGTTATTTAGCCATTAAGTACCAATACAACCGTTACCTATATTACTTAACAATTATTAAACTCCAAAGGGAATATATAAAGCAGTTGGTCAGGCTGATGTAGGCAATTCTTGTGTGTGTTAATAGAGCATAATTACTATGCGAACTGATATATATTGAGTTTACACCAAGGATCGGTATAGCCCATAATATTATGAGTCAAGGGGGGCTTGCTTGTTTGTTCATTTGAAATTATTAATTTTTAAGAAAATATATTCAATTTGTTTATTTAGTTCTTGCTATTTTCCACTTTTGCCCTTTAAACATTAAGCAAATTAGCTTCAAATTTATTTGTTATAATAAAAGAAAGCGTATATTGTGCCACTTTGTTTTATTTATAGGGAAGAACACATGCGCCGCGTTGTTAGGATAAATTGTAAACTCATAATCGGCCTAAGCAGCTAAGCTTTATTGCTCGTGAATTTAATTTAATCTTCTATTTTTTGAACTTTTTTGCCATCTCTCAGTGTCTTGAATAACAAGCAAATGCTTAAGCATGTGTCATGTTCGTAGTATGGCTGCTGAGTCATCATCCCACCTTTTCTTATCATGCGGTCTCCAAATGACCCTTCTCCTGATTAACGTGTGGTAGTTAGTTAATTGTCTTGTCGCAGTTCATGAGATGATTAAGTGGGTGCTCTATTGTTAGCAAGAAATCAAGAATTTGAAATTGGGTCCTCAGAAACTAGTCATTTGACACCACTTTTTCAAAGAACATTGCAGATTTTCTGTGAAGAACCAGAATGAATTTAAAGCTCAAAACTGAAGATTCCATGGCCGACTAAGTGGCCAACCGTTTCCATTATATTTACTTCCATCGCAGTCGTTTGGATCTGCAAGGCCGCTCAGGGTAACACCCAATTTTCGTTGGCACCCAAGCAGATCTTTGTATATTTTCAATGATATAAATAGCAAATAAAGCCAAATAGACAGAGAAGTTTCCCAAAAATGGGCTTTCATTATATACTTTTGCATATACAAAATGGACAGCGGGGATCCTTAGTGATCCTCTAAAATGCGGATGCTAAGGATTTAATTAAGTTTGAGCAAGTGGATGGACAGTAAAGCCTGATCAACATGCTGCAACGATGTTGAGGAGGCAGACTTTAGCCTGGATCATGCATCTGAAGACATCCTCCAACTCGGCCTCTGTTTCACTCAATTTAAGATCCAATGCCTGCATCTGGATTTGTGCTTCTTGGGCATCATCCTCCCCCACAGTTTTGGATGAATGGCCAAGCAGTCTTAAGATAGCCACATCTGCCCTCTCTATTTCACAATCTTCATCAACTTCTGCAACATGGCTCTTGGAACTCAATAATCTCGAGAAGATGGATTGTGTTGACCTTCTCCCCGAGACGATCAAACTTAGAAGGCTAAAGGTAGAGACGGTAACATCTCTCACATCCTTGAAGACCTGATCAACCACATCGATGTTGTCACCAGATGAGGACGCATGCTTCTCCACACTTTTCACTAATCTGAGGCATTTGTCCATCTCCTTCTTCATCCTCTTTCTGCTGCACTGATATGCGCAGATGCCAGCTTCTAATCCAGAATCGCCTCTTCGAAGCAAGGATCGAAGGGATTGGTGTTGCTCCCTCGTTTGCTGCAACGAGTCCTTCACCAATCCGCAGGCATCCATTAAGCAGAGGAAGTCGTCCATCAACTCCTTCACCAAACTCTCTTTGCCGCAAAGAGCCTGTTGAGTGAGTGGGAGTTGCAGGAAGGCATTGACGGAAGTGTAGAGGTCCTTGAGATGCCCAAGTCTGGTCACCAACTGCGCCTTCCTTGATGGGCAGGCTTCCCAGGCCTTAACCAGATGAAGGCACTCCTGGACTCTGGCCAAGTTTGGGTGGGACTTTGAGGGAAAGCTAGTGGAACGAATGTGGAAAGATTTTGCAGAAGTACTTGCCATTTTTTCTCTTTCTTTTCTTCTGGGAGTGAAGGCAAAACAATCAAGATGATGATCTGATGATGAGGTGAAGCCCTTCACCGGTCTCTCCTTTTATAGCCTATGCTGGGGAGCAAGCGGAAATTTTCATCAGGAGACAACCCGAATCTTTCATTTGTTTGCGCAGGAAAGTTTTCGATTAGATGCCCAGCCCTGTCTGCCATCGGTTCCTCTTCAAGTAACTAAATAATTCCATACTTAAACGAGGAGGTGGATCATGTGGCTTCTCTGGGTCTTTGTCTCCCTCCAAGCCCTTCTGCATATGAACAATATATATTTGATCGTCCCTCTCTGTCAAAAGATTTCAATGATCCTTGATGGCTGATATCCCATGAGAACCTTGTCTCTTGCCTAGCTAGCATTCACTTCTGGACAGAAAAGCGCTACAGTTCATATGATTCTTTTAACGAAATAAACTCATTTAGTAGCACGTGATATGTTGGTAAATGCCATGGCCATAGCAATAATAAAATGCAGAAATTCTGCGATCCTGGCATCGGTTTCTACATATTGGATTTTCTGCCCTCTTTATTTTTAACTTGAGCCTGTAATCGTAACAGAAAAATCTACGTTGTTAATTTGGCTTCCGAAGCGCTGCATATGGCATGGCTTGTCTTCATCTGAGTGGTGAATGCCGTTCGATGGCAAGAGTTCGCACGTGAAGAAAGCAATAGATTAAGGCATTCCTTCTCGATTTCGATGAGAACGAATGCTTTTCTTGTGAAACTAAGACAGATTCTGCTTAATGAAAAAACGAAGTGCCTCTATTGGCTTGTAGCTCTGCTGCATGTAGTGTATTTTGATATTTTCAAGGTGGTCCATTCTCGATGGTTGGGGATCATAGCTCTTGCCAGGACGTGTCCTTTTGTCCTTCTCCTACTGTGCTTTATTGAATTTTAATAATTTTATCCTAAGAAAAGGAGAGGTCAGTCGCTTGAAGCGCCATTCCGCTCTCTCTTTCTGTGGATTCTTTATTTCATCTCGGAAGGACTGCAACGGCTAATTTATCTTTAATTTATCCAGTGGAAGGGGAAAGGATATACTGCACCTTCCTTGGTTTTCTAAGAACAGAGCCAATCTTGTGCTTGCTAACACGTTAATATGTTTTTTTTTTCCTTTCATAAATAATAATTTTTGGAGTATGATTAACAGGCACTTCCACTGCTACTAGAAGCAAAGTGATTTACGAACTGTTGATTGCGATAACCTGCTACCCAGCTTGTCTAAAGGAAAACACAGATCGAACTAGATCATGAGGAGAGGTGCCTCACTGGCTAGAAAGTAGAACAAAGCAATATCATAAATTCTGGTGATATAAGGCCGACGGATATACAGATGACTTGTCTTGTCCCACAAAGATAGTCACTTCGACACTTCCCAAACCACATAGTCACTTCGACACTTCCCAAACCACCTCAATGGCTGCATTTTCCTTGTGAATCTTCAACAATGCCAGGAACGGATTAGTGTCTTAACTTCCTGCTGGCGTTAAATTTTAGCACAGCAGATGTAATCAAGATTAGAAAATAAAACAGTGTATACCTGAACGGCGATTTGTCGCCTTCTCTAAGATCACTACATATTGCACTATGATTTATTCCTTCTAGACTATTCCAGTTTTCCTCTCTAGTTGGTCCTTGTCTGGTGATGTGTTCTTTTGAGTTACTTTCTTAAGACACCCTTTTGTTTAGGAAGCACTCGGATTTTTAAACGGAAGCAATGACCTTTTATGTGTTTAAACAAGCTGCAAAACCACAAAAGTTGAATAGATTATTGTATGTTTGTTCATTTTAAAAGTTGAATAGATTATTGTATGTTGGTTCATTAGCAGCATATCAAGAAACATCTCCAGGTTTAAAATTTTAATCAATCATATTGTTGCTTATTCTGTCTTCCAATTTTTGTTATAGAGATTTCTTGACAAAATCGTGCAGAAAAATTAAATTGTTTAAAAAACCTCCAGGGACCAAATTAGGGCCACAGAGTGCCTCCTTAGATTTTTTTGACATCTTACTGCTTTAGCGGGATTTCAGCACAGGTAGAGAACCAATTCAAAATATATAAGCTTGTACAAGTAACAGTTACTGGAAAGAATATCGGATTTGACTGCTTGTAACTTTTGTTACATAGAAGTTTAAGCGACACAGAAATTTTGCCGTCAATAAATAACGAAAATTTATAAGAAACTTGTGAACATGCAAACATAGCAGTTGGTTCCTATCAATCCTTCAAAATGCAGGTGCCAGAGATTGAGTTTGAGCATATTGGCACTTTTCTGGCTCAACACTCACTACACTAACAATGTTGGGACACTGGCTTGGTCCATAGACTCCATACATAAGATGCTTCAAATCTGCCTTTCTTTCCTTGAGCTGATATCTAATGCTTCCTTTTGCCTTTCTGCAAGTCGTGCGTAGCAGTTGGTTCCCTATCAATCCTTCAAAATGCAGGTGCCAGAGATTGAGTTTGAGCATACTGGCACTTTTCTGGCTCAACACTCACTACACTAACAATGTTGGGACACTGGCTTGGTCCATAGACTCCATACATAAGATGCTTCAAATCTGCCTCTCTTTCCTTGAGCTGATATCTAATGCTTCCTTTTGCCTTTCTGCAAGTCGTGCGTCATCCTCCCTTACTGACTTGGCTGAATGACCGTGCAGTCCGAATATAGCCACATCTGCCCTCTCTTTTCCACTATAAAGACAATCTTCATCACCTTCTCCATCAAGGTTCTTGAAGCTCAATGATCTTGAGAAGATGAACTGTTCTGCATTTCGCCTAGAGATGATCGGGCTAAGAAGTGTGCTGATTTAAACTGCCCTGACATCATTGAATACTTGATCGATGACCATGTCAAGATTGTCATTTGATGAATATGCATGCTCTTCTTCATCCTCTTCCTGCTGCCCTTGTAGGCACACACGTCAGCTTCCAAACCAAAGGGATTGACCTGTTTCCCTCATGTAACACTAGTGACTGTTGTATCATCCCACAGGCAGTCATTAAGCAAACAAGGACACCCATCGACTCTCATCCCATGCTGTTTAGGTGTCCAGTTAATCCATTGACCAATTGTGCCTTCCTTGAGGGAGAGGATTCCCAACCATTAACCAAATCAAGGCGCTCTTGGATTGGGACTACGATTGAAGAAAGCAGGCGGAACAAATGTGAAAAGGTTTTGCAAAAGTTCCTAGCTGCTGTTCCTGTTCTTTCTGTTGTGGAAGCAAAACCCAGTAAGCAACGTGACGACGGTCTGTCACTGCAAAGCAACTAGAATCTTGTGGTGAAACATGTTGCTAGGTGAGCATGTGGCCGGTCTGTCATGCCTACGATTGGTCCCCATCAAACTATGAAAATTAATCATTTCAATTTGTTCAGAGAAGGAAATGAGGTGGACCATATTGGTTTGTCTCCTGTACCGATCTTCAATCCATGTTCCTGAGTCCTAACTATGAGAACTAAAAGCCCACGAGTGCTTGCCCTTGGCTTACCCAACATGCATTGCTACAAATGAAACATGACAACTCAGATGATTCATATGAAAAGATAAAATTAAAGGATGGATCCTTGATGCTGTGATGAATACTGCATATAACAAAAGGCCCTCTGTATCCAATCATCTTTCCTATGTTTTAACTTGCCCGGTAATGGTGAAAACAAACTGTTTGTCTATTTTTTCTACTTTCTGTTGCTAAGGTGTCATTTATACTCACCTATTGGTAATCCAAGAAGGCTCATGCACGCGGTTTCAAAGGAGACACTAGTGAAAGTTTGATATGTTGCCATCCACATTCACTTGGTCCATGTGACTCTTTTGTGCATATGATGTCCTTTCTCAGACCAAGGATCAGTAGACACCTAAATTGCATGAGATTCGGGAAGCATCAAGCCTTTTCTTTTCTCTCCTTCATTGGACTGAGAAGGAACCTTCCAGGCTCGGATCACTTAATGAGTTTGCTCATTGAAAGAAAGACAAAATCCAATTACCATATTTTTGAGGATAGTATTATAAGAAAGCTTTGTATGCATGCAAGCAATTCACATACCTAAGGCAGTTTAGCAGATCAGGTGTGCACGTGTGTTCATGTGCTTACTTGTATATGTCTATTTATTTTAGTATACATCAATCTTCCACAACTTGACCCACAGGGCAGTTCAAACTTCAAAGTTAGCTGCTAAAACACCAATTTCCAGGAAACTAACAGATCTAATTCGTTTCCAAACACAAGTTTGTGATTCTGTGAATATGGCTTTTCTAATGAATGTGTGTTAATGGAAGCTGTTTTGAACTAGTGTGAGAAGAGCTTCTGTAAGACCCACGATTTTCTTTCTTTTCTTTAATTATGGAAAATGTTAAGATTGAGAAGGAATTATAACTCGTCAATTTTTCTTTCCCCTTTTTTTTAACATTTTCAGTTAGGAACCCCCTTAACTCGTCACGCACATCAACAACAGGGTCTGTTCTTGCAGAGGTCGGATGGAACTCCGACTGTTTTCCTTCTTGACGTTGCTCGACCCGAGCGGTCATTTTTCCCTCTATGATTTACACACCGACAAAACTAGTACCCTCTGAGTTCTTAAAATTTCCAAAAGGGGGTTTTTTATATATTTGTGTGCAATTTCGAAGGAAAGACGAAATGTTATGTATTATTGCTCCTTGGTACCCTTAGTTTTATATAAAACTTCAGAAAAAAAGTTTTGAAAATAAATTCAAAAAAATAGAGGAAAAAAGTCACATTCTAAGAATTTAAAATATAAATCTCTTGCTTTTTAAATGATGATTATATTGTTTGAGATTTCCTGATGTGATATTCCGTGTGTCGTATCTTTATTCTAATTTGCTTTGTTTGCTACTAAGTTGAATTAGAAATGACTGTACATGGTGGGGAAGTGCACTTGATACCTATGTTACAGTTACAGGGGTTGTCCCCACTCCCTAGAGAATGAATACGGCTGATTGGTTTTGTCTTGAAAATCATGCATAAGGTTGGTTCCCGTGAGAGTTATTAGACTGTGTCTAATAACGGTAAACCCTCACACATTTGAACGTGTAAGCGAAACGTAGACTTTGTATGCAATGGTACATGCGAGTGCAGGTATGAGTTTTGCCCAATGGTGCGCATGAGCTCACTGTTGTCACACACTTCTCCGTCTGCACTGGAGGGGCCACAGGTATTGGGCGGCACAAGGGCCCGAGATTTTGTTCTGCTTTTGTTGAAGAGCGAGGCGTCTCCTGGTCCCTCAACCCGGGTGCCTAGAGGGGCCGGTCTACCACTTCGGTAAACACCGGTGGTTGAACCCTGCTGCTGCAGCGGCGATCTGGGATATCTCAGGAGGGTTCACTGCAGGTTACCCTCAATCAGTTGGATCGCCTGGTGAAGATATGTTTTGTACTACCTGTGAGTTGTACCCATGAGTTTTCTATTGTTGCTCAGCACGATGACCATACCCATTGTTATGATAGGCCACAGTTGAAAGTCTATAATTATTTGGAGGTTATGTACACTTCATTTTTTATAATGAGACGTAACGCTAATGTGTATTAAGATTTGATGACTTATGGCTGTTGACCATAAAGTCCCCATATGAATTATGAATGTGTGACGAGACCAAATAGTACTTGTTGGGCCATGTTCATTCATGGCTGGATTTTTCCATACTCAAAGGAATTTTGACCCTTCTTTCTATCTCTACAATAGTTCTTGAGAGATTTTGGCTACTAAATCGACATCCGCAGGCTTGTGATGGACGAGCATTGGCAATTTGGACACAGCGTCGGTTTTGGGCTTAGTGGTTACTTTAGTTGTTTGGGTCCAAGTGTTTTATAGTTGACATAAATCAGAATGTCTCTTAATACAGTTTATTTGTTTTAGTTTTGGTCATGACTCAATGTTGATTCCGTTATTATTATACCAAAAAAAAAAATTGGTGTCAAAAACTTGGGTCGTGACAACTTTGGTATCAGAACACAGTGTATACAGTCTATGTCCAATGCCAATGTCGATCACAAGCAGAGAGAAAAAGTCATCTGAGCCTGTTATAGAAGGATGTTTTTGATTAATTGTAAATGCTGAATTTCATAGTTTTGTAGTAGTCCTAAAGGGATTAGAGCAGGAAGTGTTAGAGGAAGAGGAGATAGGGTCCCTCGCAACCCCAGGAGTCGCCATGTTGGAACTCATCCTACTAGACCTAGGACGCCTGTTGGAAACATCCAACAACAACAAGCGTTCATTATGAACACCTTGCATATGATTACAGGGTTAATGCATGGCCTAGCGCTGACTGCTCCTTCTAGAGGAACCAGTACAGATACGAACGAGACAACTAATGGTGATCTAAGGGGTGTAACTCACCAACAATTTATGAACTTGCATCCGCCAAAGTTTCATGGAAAAGGCACTGCTGATGATGCAGAAGAGATGATAAAAGAAACCGAGAGACCTTTACTACCCTGGACGTGCCTGACAACAAGAAGGTTCAGTATGAAACCTTTATGCTAAAAGAATGGTGGCAGACCCAACGTGAAGTGAAGTTCGCAAATCAAGAAGTAACTTGGGAAGAATTCAAGGAAGCATTCACACATGCTTACATACCAGCCTTCATACGGGAAAAACACATTCAAGAATTCTTGGAGCTTCAACAGGAGTATGAGTCTGCACGAATACGTCGTCAAATTCAGACACTTGGAAAAAAAATATTGTCCCCATTGTATACCACTGATGTGGACATAGCAAATAAGTTCATTAGAGGACTTAAAGAAGGATTGCGATTTTTGAGAAATCTTTAATGAACTTCTTGTAGTAACCTGCCAAACCAAGAAAACTTCTGATCTCAGTCACATTGGTTGACGCACTCCATTGCTGTACAACTTCCACTTTGGCCGGATCAACTGACACTCCCTCCTTAGAGATTATGTGTCCCAATAAATTTACTTTGTCTAGCCAACACTCGCACTTGGAATACTTGGCATACAGTTGATTTTGTCTCAATTATGCATGGGACAGATAGGAGGAGTAAATTTGTGCGGTCTAAGTTGTGGCCAAACATGTTCAAGAGGAAGCGCAGTGACAGAATGAAACAAGGGGATAGGTTCGAGAGACAGAGGCCATCAACATCAAGGCGGGACGAGGAATGCCCCAAATGTCATCGCCAGCACCCCGGCAAACCATGTTACAGAGATATCGAGACATGTCTTTACTGCAGAACGAAAGGTCATTTTATTCGTAAGTGCCCAAAGAAGAAAGAGGCTGAACAGAGGCATGGGGTAGCAAACCAGTCAGCAGAGAAGAACTGCTGAGAAGAAAGTGTCTAGGAGAGTCTATGCAACCACGATTGAAAATCTAAGATCCACTGACCTGATTGAAGGTACACTTCTTGTACATTCTCATTGGGCTCATAGAAGGAAAGAATATGCCTTGTGAATTGTTAGTTGCTACACCCATGGGAAGCAAAGACACGTGAAGAACATATTTAGAAAATGTAAAAATAGAAATACATGAATATTTATTACCAACACAGCTTGTGGTAATAAATATGATGGGGTATGATGTAATCTTATGAATGGATTAGTTATACCATTACTATGCGACGATAGATTGCAGAAGGAAAAAGTTGAAGATTCAGTTAAAGAATGCTCAAAAGATTGAATTTGGGGTAAAAACGCCCCAAAACCAGAGAAAGTTGTCTCAGAAGTTAAGGTGAGGAAATATATAGAGAATGGATGCACTGCCTACTTGGTTAGTATAGATGCAACCGACCAAAAATTAAAACTCATCAGTGAGGTGTGTACGGTGAAGGACTTCGTAGACGTGTTCCCTGAAGATTTACCTGGATTGCCTACAGTACGAGAGGTAGAGTTAGGTATTGAGTTGATACCAGGAACTGCACTTATTTCTAAGGCTACATATAGAATGGCACCAGCAGAACTGGAATAATTAAAGAAACATATTCAAGACTTAGCAAGCTTCATCCATCCAAGTGTGTCACCTTGGGGAGCACCGGTCCTTTTTGTGAAGAAGAATGATGGGTCAATGCGGTTATGTATTGACTACCGAATGTTGAATCAGGTTACAATCAAGAACAAATATTCATTGCCTAGAATCGAAGATTTATTCGATCAATTAAATGAAGCAAAGGTGTTTTCTAAGATAGACTTGAGGTCGGGATATCATCAATTGCGAATTAAGGAAAAAGATATTCTCAAAACCACATTTCGCACACGTTATGGGCATTATGAGTTTCGAGTGATGCCTTTCGGACTCACAAATGCCCAACAGCTTTTATAGATCTCATGAATCAGATATTTCATGAGTACTTAGACCGATTCGTTATAGTGTTAATTGACGATGTGCAAGTGTACTCAGAATGTGAAGCATCACATGCGATACATTTTGAGCTAGTGATGAAAATATTGACACAAAATCAACTATATGTCAAGTATTCCAAGTGCGAGTTTTGGCTAGACAAAGTAAATTTCTTGGGACACATAATCTCTAAGGAGGGAGTGTCAATTGATCCGACCAAAGTGGAAGTTGTACAACAATGGAGTGTGCCAACCAATGTGACTGAGATCAGAAGTTTTCTTAATTTGGCAGGTTACTACAAGAAGTTCATTAAAGATTTCTCAAAAATCGCAATCCGTCTTTAAGTGCTCTAATGAACTTATTTGTTATGTCCACATCAGAGGTATGCACATGGGGGCAGTACTTTTCCAAGTGTCTGAATTTGACGACGTATTCGTGCAGACTCATACTCCTCTGTTGAAGCTCCAAGAATTCTTGCATGTGTTTTTCCCGTATGAAGGCTCGTATGTAAGCATGTGTGAATGCTTCCTTGAATTCTTCCCAAGTTACTTCTTGATTTGCGAACTTCACTTCACGTTGTGTCTACCACCATTCTTCAGCATCTCCTTTTAGCATAAAGGTTCCATACTGAACCTTCTTGTTGTCAGGCACGTCCAGGGTAGTAAAGGTCTCTCGGTTTCTTTTATCATCTCTTCTGCATCATCAGCAGTGCCTTTTCCATGAAACTTTGGCGGATGCAAGTTCATAAATTGTTGGTGAGTTACACCCCTTAGATCACCATTAGTTGTCTCGTTTGTATCTGTACTGGTTTCTCTAGAAGGAGCAGTCAGCGCTAGGCCATGCATTAACCCCGTAATTATATGCAAGGTTTCATAATGAACGTTTGCTGTTGTTGGATGTTTCCAACAGACGTCCTAGGTCCAGTAGGATGAAACCCAACATGGCGACTCCTGGTGTTGCGAGAGACCCTATCTCCTCTTCCTCTAACACTTCCTCTTCTAGTGCGTGCATTTTACTACACCATACGGAGGAAACATGTCACGGCTCAATTTTTGACACCAAAACTTTTTTTTTTTTCTTTAAATAATAGTAGAAGTAAAACTAAGTCATAACCAAAACTTAAACAAACGCACTGTCTTAAAATAAAACACTTGGACTCAAACAACTAAAGAAACCACAAATCCCAAAACCGACGCAGTGTCCAGACTGCCAATGTCCGTCTATCACAATATTGAGGTCGTCAATCCATGAGCCATAACCTATCAAGAACTTCCTATAGAGATAGAAAGAAGGGTCAGAATTCCTCTGAGTATGGAAAAATACAGCCATGAATGGAACATGGCCCAACAAAATAATATTTGATTTTTGTAAAACAAATTCCTCTAACAACCTTATGATTCACAACCATAAGTCTTCAAATCTTAACACGTATTAGAATTACGTCTCACTATAAAAAATGAGGTGTGCACAACCTCCAAACATTCGTAGACTTCCAACCGTGGTTCTCTAACAATGTCATGGTCATCGTGCCGAGCAACAACAGAAATCCCTGTGGGCACTCATGGGCAGAACAAAACATATCTTCACCAGAAAATCCAACAGATCGAGGGTAACCTGAAGTGAAGCCTCCTGAGATATCCCAGATCGCCGCTGCAGCAGCAGGGTCTCTCTAGGAAGTCGGGGTGAGAGACCAAGAGATGTCTTGCTCTCCAACAGAAACAAAACAAAATCCCGAGCCCTTGTGCCGCCCAATACCATGTGGGCCCTCCAATGCAGACAAAGGAGTGTGCGTCAACAGTGAGCTCAGGCGCTCCACTACCTCCCAGGACGAAACCAAACACTGGGCAAAACACAAGCTCGCACCCGCATGTACCAATGTATACACAGTCCACGTTTTGCCTATGAACCTCCAATGTGAGGGTTTATCATTACTAGACCTCATCTACTCCCTCTCATAGAAACCACCCTCAAGCTCAGTTTCCCAGACAAAAGCAATAAGTCATTATCTAACTTAAATTAATGACAATAAATCAAAGCACATCACGTCAAGAAACCTCAAATAATAATATTATAATCCTCATTTGGAATCAAGAAATTTACCTTTAAATTCTCATAACGTGGCTTCCCTCCTCTAATTGTTTCGAAATTAATTTCAAAACCATTTTTCTGAAATTTTGAAGCAACTCAGGGTACCAAGGAGCAATAGTACATAACATATCGATTTTCTACTGAAATTACAAACAAATATATAAAAACCCTCTTTTTAAAATTTTTAAGAACTTGGGGGTACTAATTCGCAATTTCGAATGAAATCTCTAGGCTTTTGCTGAAATTAACTTTCGCAAGCCACTTTCTGAAAAAGTTTTTAGCAAAAACGTTGCGGCATAAATTTCTAGAATATAACAGCTTTTCCTAAAATCTTGCTAACATGATGGACCTGTTTTGAAATTTTCCAAATGAGATAAAATCGTTCAAACCCTAGCCCTCGTCTCATTTTCACGCTGGGTTTTCTCTCACCTCGCGTGAGAGCATCTCCCTCTTCTTCTCACGAGCTGCTCCTTCCCTCTCTCGTTCGACCGCCGGTGGAGTCTCCTCCTATCTTCAAAGAAAACGAAACCAGAGAGGGAGAGAGAGAGAGCAGAGCTCCCCGCGTTTGGGTCTACCACGCCGCCGCCCACCGTCCGACCGACACCTCCAGCCGCCGCCGCTGCCTGCTCTCATGCTTCCAGCATTGCCCTTGTGAGGGGATCACCTCCCAGAACCGGGAGCTTCAACAAGGTCTTCCTCATCCTCCCATTCTGCTACAACAAGGATGAGCCGACAAGGAAAGAAGAACGATGGGAGGATGATGTCGTGGTCTCCCCCCCCCCCCCTTTTTTTTCTAACTCACCCCTGCTACTTCCACGAAGGAGACGACTTTTTTTTTTCTTCTGCTCGTCGATAGAGCTTGAGGTATTTCCTCCTCTCTCTCTTGTTTGTTTTCTGATTTTTGTTAACCTATGTCTAGCAAAGCAGACCGTGCCGGTTGCCGGCAAGTGCCGGACTCTTTTTTTTTTTTTCTTAGTACCATATCAGGTTGGGGAAGACAACCGAGTCTTCCCCCTTCAGATACATGTCGCATGCTTTGTTTCAAGGTTTGATGTAGTCTCGGTTTCTCACCAATTGAAAGAATATTCACATAACATACTATCTAAACCCGAGGGTTTCAAAACTCAACTAAAATCACCATGCCTTAAACTACACATCTGTATCTAGCATGCTTCATCAGAGATATTGAGAACTAAGAGCACGATACTTCAATTCCAGCAATCAATAACCCATGCATAGATTCATACTTGGGCATATGCATACATAGATGTACATGTATATATCTATACAAAATCAAAATAATACATGGCTTCATGCTATTATTCATCACTGAATATTCCCATACCTTTGAAAATCTGAAGCAAACTTCCAGCAGCAACCTCTGCTTCTGGTTCTTTTCCAACAGTCTTGATATCAGCCAAAAGAAAGTGAAGATGAGGACGTCCCTCACTCTCTCTTTCTCCCTTTGCAGTCACAACCTCATCCATATCTTTTCCACAAATGTCTCCTTTTTGATAAACTTGACAGTTTTTTGAAAAGTCATTAGGAATCATTTGATCTTCCATTTGATTCCTCCCCAAACTAACGTTTCAAATGTTTAAGGAACTTCTAAAAAAAAAAATCGCAGGTCTTACAAAACACAACATAACTATTTTTCAAAATGTCTAGGGATGATTATTTTTCAACCTCTCTCAGGGACCGTTTGATGGCCTGGAAATCTGGAATTGAAAATATATTTCCTGAAAAAAAAAAAAGAATGGGAAAAATCTTTTTGATTCCCATTTTGATGTGTGTGTGATGACTGAGAAATATATTTCCAGAAATATATTTCTGTGTTTGATTATAAAGAAATATATTTTCAGATTTCAAGAAAATTAATTCTTAGTTTGATAATAAGGAAACATTTTTCCATATTTACAGAATATTTTGATATAGTTTCTTAAACACACGGATAATGCCATAGTTCCACCAAGAAAGTCCAGATTACTAAGCAAGAGCTCCATTATCAAGCTCAATTTTACTGACTGAGAATGCCATAATCAAGTGCCAATTTTCATGTTCAAACTAATAAAACTCAGATCCCAAAACAGCATGCTCAAAATAACGTCTAGCTGAACCTTCCGAAGCAGCTGAATTCGTAATGAGAAGTTACATTAAAAATTCCAAAAAATGCTGCATCTTCATATTTGCGGCTGCACCCATCTAACATACTTTTCTTTCTTTAAAGCTTGACAAACAACAAGCTCAAGCAAATATCCACCCATGCTATTACATGTAGCCAGGGGAAGAGGAATATTTTGGCAATGACAGAGTTCATGAGATAATTTTGGTACTATGCTTTTTTATAATCTAAAATAATATGATATACCTGAAGCTGCGGGCAGGCACCAAGCAATGTTTCCAAGGTTTGCAAGTGGTATTCATATGGTAAGATACAATCCATCAGCTAATACTGTGCAATCTCATCCTTATAATTGACAACCTGTCACAGGAATACATATTACCTGATGGTCCACGTTGAGTATATTATGGGAGTTCTTCTCAAGGAGTCTTTAGTTAGAAGTCAAATAGAAAACTGAAACTCAATCAGAAATATATTTGTTTCTTAGAAATATATTTCCAGATTTCCATAACACCTTTTACTAACTGGATTCTAAACTCAGGAGTCAGGAATGCTTACAGAGATCTCCCTTGTGAAGATCCAGAGAAGCAATAACATTCTCCTCAATGGCAACTATAACACGCCTCCTTCCCATTCTTTGAGTGTGAAAAACAGCCTCCTTTACATTACCAATATATTTTTGATGCCTGAATGGAAAAGTACAAGGAAATTGAACAAGGAAAGAGGATGAACTACAGCATGAACAAGGCACTAGGAAAGCAGTAATATTCTGAGGAGTCTGATAGAGGAAGTGAATATTGGAAAACAAAAAAATAGAAGAAGGGTGCGAAAAACATGCCATCCAAATTTCCATACTCAAATTTGTCGAAATTCATCCTACACCTTCAGCCTCCACGCTGCCATATATAAACTATAGTTCACGGTTCATGTTGACTCCAAAAAAGAAAAGAATAACAAAAAAAAAAAAACAACACAGAATTTTGCCTCAAATTTTATAAATTAAGAACTGCCTTTGCCAACCTTCTTCCTGGTTAAGCCTTAAGTTGTATGTTTATGCTTCCTAACTATCACATTGGTGGTGAAGAAGAAGCCTGTTTGATGGATTATAGAAATCCTAATACATTATAGCATCCTCATTGCTTCAAACTCTCTTCTGGCAATATGGCTCGAACAGAACAGGTACCCAACAGAGTAAAAGACCGACTCATCAATTGATAAGAGATGTGAATTTCACTCGGAATTAAGCATCATCAATTGATAATAAATGGGAATTTCACTAGGAATTAGACAATACTCATCCTATGACCAATTCCACTAGACTGCCGCAAATACAAAAATCCTCTAAGCAGAACAATCCAAGAAAATTTTCGACTAGGTGAAGTATGAGCCAAAACCACTCACCAGTCTATGACCCCAACTTCATCTTCGTTCAAAGCCAGACATGACTTGGAGGATAAGAAGACGATGCAAAGGAGGGTGGAGAAGAAAACCCAGATCGAGTTCGCCACCGCTTTTCTTTGGGATTTCGATCTCTGCAAAATAGAACCGAACCCAAGTAGGGATTAAGATCTGAGAAGTGCAGAAAACAGATGTGAAGTGCGTACAAGATCACCAGACGACCTACCAACAACATCGATCACGGTAAGTCAGAGGGCATGGAGTAGCGCCCTCGAAGCCCTCAGCGACCTCGTTCCTCAGGTACACTGGGAAACTCACAAGACAAAGAGCGAGAGAGAGAGAGAGAGAGAGAGAGAGAGAGAGAGAGAATTACCTACACAGTAGGAGAGTGAGAGGGCGAGAGAGACGACGAGGGGATTGAGGCAGCAGCAGCGTCGACGAAGAGAAAAGAGGGCGTCGACGAAGAGAAAAGAGGAAGACGAGGGGAACCCGACGGGAGAGTGCGTGCCCTAACGGCCAAAAAAAAATCACAAAGAGCGAGCGAGCGAGAGAGAGAGAGAATTACCTACACAGTAGGAGAGTGAGAGGGCGAGAGAGACGACGAGGGGATTGAGGCAGCAGCAGCATCGACGAAGAGAAAAGAGGGCGTCGACGAAGAGAAAAGAAGAAGACGAGGGGAACCCGACGGGAGCGTGCGTGCCCTAACGGCCAAAAAAAAATCCCACGACAAAGAGCGAGAGAGAGAGAGAGAATTACCTTCACAGTGGAAATATGTTTTCGGAACCGACCTCCTGAACGGTCGGAAAAAAATTTCCGCGTTTGTTACGCTGGAAATTTTTTAAAAATTTGACATATATTTCCAAAACTACAGGAAATTTACAGTTCGTCAAACGGGCCTTCAAAAAGGAAATAAATAACTCGTCAGTTTTTCTGTAACCCCTTATTTCTTTCCATAGCTGCTCCCTTTTGTTATTAAAGGGACAGTTTCCATTATATTTAACAGTCAATTAAATCTACCGTTTATAATTCCTTGTCAATCTTAACGTTTTCCATCATTAAAGAAAAGACAGAAAATCGTGGGTGTTACAGCTTCCATTAGAAACTGCCATCTTTCTACTGTGTTTGAGGTTTTGTAGTTGATGATTGAACTAAGAGGTGATTTGCTCTCTTCTTCTTAAAATGATGATTGGAGAGCAAATGGAATCTTAGTCAGTGTCAGTTGGGAGCAATTGTGTGATACATGAAGTAGGTTGCCTGGTTATGTCTGCAATAAGTTTACCATTGCAAGTTTTTTATTGTGATGTTTCATTGAGCAGATGGTGGTCATGAAGGTTTCATGACACCAGTCACCATGTAGTCAGCCATCTCACACATGGCTTGCGGTTGCCCGACATACTTTTGATCATTCATGTGTTTACGCAGCAACAGAAAAACCGGAGAGAATTTGGATTTTTTGTTATCAATGAACAGAAAGGAGCTGCATGGATGATGTCACAAGAAGCAACGCTGCACTTTCCTTGATTAATTCATTGCTTTTCAGTACTGTAGGACAGGAAAGGATACTTCTTAGGCCTTATTGAATACTGTAATGGAATAACATGCTCTCAGAGTTTCCATTCTGTGCAAGAAAATAAATGTTGATGGTGAAAATTTTTTCTTGCTGTAAAGTTCGTTATTTATCATTGGTAGCATTATTACTCCTAATGGTGGCTGCTATCTGTATTTGATGGAAGCACACACATTCCCTTAATTCATGAAAAAACTCAGAAATTTGATGGTCTAACAGCAATACAGCATGAATATTGAATTAATATAGGTAACGATCATCTTTCATAGGTCACTAATCAAATCTCCAAATTTGGACAAGTTGAAATTTGTTTCCGATAATGGCATTATGCTAACACTATTTCATCCATGATAATAATAAGCTGCCCCATCTGAAGCTACCACATTCCTTCACTCTGTTTTGTGATGAATCAAAAAGAACCAACCGCTACCAACTGTACTCATCACTTGTTTTGGTTCTCTTCCAAGTTTACTCACACAATGAATAGATGAGTGTGGAGCCCGATCCCAATTTAGTAACCTTCCCCTGTACCTCATGGAAACAACTTGACGGTAATTATTTGTAATTTTTCAGGTAAGGTGTATAAGTATAATTTTCTGTGTGATTATTGCAATAAATTGAGTTCAGAACTGTGTAATTTTTCTTTGATAAAAGAACAGATCAAGCAAAATAGATGGACACAGAAATTTCTTCCCGAAATTGGGGTTTCATTTATATACTTTTGAATATACAAAATGGACAATTGTTCCTTAGTAATCCTCTAAAATGCGGATGCCAAGGATCACGTTTGAGCAGGTTGGCAATACGAAAGACTCAACACCCAGTAACGATGTTGAGGAGGGAGACTTTAGCTTGGATCATACATCTGAAGACATCCTCCAACTCCACCTCCACTTCCCTCAAGCTAACGTCCAATTCTTCCATCAGCCTTTGTGCCTCCCGGGCATCTTCCTGCCTTAATGTCTTGAACGAAGTGCTATGTAGTCTAAATATGGCCGCATCCGCCTTCTCTATTTCATTAACTCCATTTTCATCACTTTTTGAGCTCATGGAACTCAACATTCTTGAGAAGATGGACTGTGTTGCCTTTCTCCCGGAGATCACCGAACTAAGAGCGTAAAAGGTAGAGACTGTAACGGCCCTCGCATCATTGGAGACTTGATCGACCATGTCAAGGTTGTCATTAGATGAAGAAACGTGCTTCTCCATGTTTCTCAGCAATCTCAGGCACTTGGCCATGTCCTTCTTCATCCTCTTCCTGCTGCACTGATAGGCACAGATGCCAGATTCCAAACCAGCGACGCCTCTCCGAAGCATGGATTGAAGGGTTTGATGTTGCTCCCTCATGTGCGCCAACGAGTCTTTCACCAAACCGCAGGCATCCATTAAGCAGAGGAAGTCATCCATTAACTCCCTCACTAGCCTCTCTTTGCCACAAAGAGCCTGTTGAGTGAGAGGGAGTTGCAGGAAGACAATGATAGAAGCGTACAGATCCTTGAGGTGCCCAAGCCTGGTCACCAGTGGTGCGTTCCTTGATGGGCAGGCTTCCCAAGCCTTAACCAAGTGAAGGCACTCTTGGACGCCGGCCAAGTTTGGGTGGGACTCCGACGGAAAGCTAGTGGAGCGTGTGTGGAAAGATCTGGCTGAGGCTGCCATCTTTCTGATCTTCTGGTTGTGAAGGCAGAAAAAATTACCAAGACGCTTAAGATGACGAACTCCTTTCCTTGTCCTTCCTTATATAGCTTGTCCTAGAGCAAACAGAATCTCTATTCTTGAATCATGTAGGTAGATGAGCATGTGGCCGAGAAGTCATGTCTACCTTTGGTCGCCATCAATCTATGGACGTTAACGTTTGTTAATGATTTGCATTTGTTTAGAGAAGAAACTGAGGTGAAGCATATGGGGTCACCTGGCTCTGTCTCCTCCCGACTCTTCTCCCTGATCAGAATTGAATGCCCACGAGTGCCTTGTCTTCGGCCTAACCAGCGTAAATTGCTACATATAAAAATATGACAACTCAAGCGATTCCTGAAGGTGCAATCAAATGGATGCATCTTTTGCTGTTATGGCCCTTGCGATATTTAATATGAAACTCTCGAGATCATCCACTGCTTGCACGAGGGGGAGAGATCTGGCTCTGCCATATGTCGACCAATGGCCGCCATTGAGCATCAGAGTATCTTCAAATTTGTTTAGCCTTCAAAATGAGGTGGAGCAAATGGGTTAGCTGAGTCCTTGTCTCCTCCTGTTTCTATTGTATTAGGGCATTTTTTTTGTTTTCTGTTATTGAGCTTCCATTGAAGATGATAGTCCTTCAGATCCTGTCCTTCCTCTACCCAACATTGTTTTCCAACTCATGAAAGCTCTACAACTTAAATAATGCTTTTATGCACTATGCAACATAGTTGTCTCCTTTAATTTATTACCTGCACGGGAGATGATTATAGTCTATCACATGATTCATTATACCATTCTTCATTAGTTATAATGATTTTCCTTTTTTTTTTTTTGTGAAGTTACAAACAAGACTAGGGATGAACACGAGCCAAGCCGAGTCGAGCCCGAGCTCAGTCAGCTCGAGCTCGGCTCGACAAATGAAACCTCGAGCTCGACTCGGCTCGAGCTTGAGAAGAGCTCGATGGAAGCAACTCAAGCTCGACTCGGCGGTTACACGTTGAGCTTAAGCTCAACTCGATTAAGGTTCGACAAAATCATTTGAATAGAATTGGTATTCATTGTTACGTGTTGAGCTTGAACTTGACTCGATTAAGGCTCAAATAACTCGTTTGAATAGAATTGATATTCGTTGTTACGTGTTGAGCTCGAGCTCGATTAAGGTTCAACAAACTCGTAAACTCGTTCGACTTCTTTAAGGCTCGACAAACTCAATTAAGGCTCAAGTTCAAATCGACAATTACATGTTGAGCTCGAACTCAACTCGATTATTTGAACGAGTCGACTCATGAACTCGAGCTTACTCATTAAGCAAACGAATCAACTTGAACTCATTCACGCGCCAAGCTTTAACGAGCTCGACTCGTTGTTCACCCCTACAAACAATCAAGTGTAACATGCCATTAAATGGACTTAAATTCAAAACTGGGATTAAGCCACGTTACTTTGACTTTTTGATGAGTGAAAGCTTAACAAACCATGGCCACACACACACAAAAAAAAAAAAAAAACTTAAAAGACCCCATTCTCCTATCTTGATTATGGCAGCAATGTGCCCTTCAACTTAGTGATTACAGTTGAAATTGCATGTATTACAAAGAACACATTCAAAGTTTTGAAGAGTAAATAAAATGCTTGTTTTTAAATTTACATACGAAATTAGAATGCCATGTTTGGAAAAATTGGATTTTAGTTGCTCACCCGATTTACATGTAAAAAAAAAGAAGCTGTTGAATGAAAAATTTTCAATCTTAAGTGTGTTTTCGTGATACCACTAAAAAGTTAGGCTTCATTTCCTAAAGCCTTCATTAGAAATTTAATGATCATGCTGACTGCTAACATTATATTACTAACACACTTTAAAGCTTCGATCGGCTTGATGAGAGATCTCGGCCATCTTAACACACTTTAAATCTAAGCCATCTTGTTTGAATCCGCCTGAATGGATTGATTCGATTCAAGTCGATTATTTGGCTCCGGTAGATGATTCGACGGCCTCATAAGGTCAACTTGTTCTTTTATGCATATCTCTTAATTTCTATGTTTTAGATATTTTTTATTTATTTTTTAAAAATAAAATATTTTAGCAGATTCACAACTAATTCAACTGAAATGATGAATCACCTAATTTACCGAATTAACTCGCGTCCGACTGACTTTAGAACCCGTTTTTTACAACATATATATTTGAAGTTATCACATTAATCAGATCCAATCTCTTCTTACGAAGAAGAACCCATTGGAAAGTGTGACAGAAAAAGTATTTAATGTATTTCAGTCTGATAATGACCTTCTCTATGTGATGTACACGTGAAGGTGGTAATAAAATAATATGTACACGCCCATCAGGCTGCGTGGAACACCTGGCTGTCTCCTACTAACCGTCGAAGACTGTGAGTATATATATATATATATATATATATATATATATATATATATATATATATATATAACATGGAGATTCAGGAATTTTTCATTAGATAAGCTGAATTATAATTTCAAATTTTAATTAGAACCAAAATATAATTTTTAAAAATTTTATGCGGGTTAAATGAGAATTTCATAAAATTACATGTAATTTTCTCTTTATGGGTAGGTAACGAAAGAAGTCTTATAAAAAATGATTTGCAAATTGAACCAAAGAAGCTGCCGATTTGGTAAATCAGTCGATTTATCAATTCAGCTAAATTGTCTATGAATTAGCAAACCGTTTAAAAATGTATTTGAAAAAAAAAAACAAAAAAGTACACAAAAATTAATTGGAAATAACTGATCTTAAATATTTTTAGAATTAAAAATGACATGTAGTATTCTTGACTCAGCCGCCGAATTAAGTTGATTCGTCGCAGTATTGATTTAAATTGACTACTCGTGACGCCATTGATATGATACTTTAATTGGGAAGCAATGTTGTAAAAAATGCTCCATGTATAGTCGATAAGCAGCTTATTAGTCATTTGTCGACAAAGGTCGATGCAGGTTTGCATTCTTCAGAAAATTTGTATTTCTTGCATATTTTGGTATTATTCAAAAGGTGATGTTCCAAATGACTTTTCTCCTGATTAACGTGTTGTAGCTAATGGACTTGTGACAGTTCATGAGATGATTAAGGATCTCCTTTATTATTGGCAAGAAATCAAGGAAAGAATTTGAATTTGGGTCCTCAGAAACTACCCTTTCGACACCTGTTTGCCAAAGTATGTAGCAGATTTTCTGTGAAGAACCAGACTGAATTTAAAGCTCAAAACTGAAGATTCTATAGCCGACTAAGTGGCCAACCGTTTCAATTCTATTTACTTCCATAGCAGTCGTTTGGATCTCCAAGGCCGCTCAAGGTGACACCCAGTTTTCGTTTGCACCCGAGCAGATCTTTGTAAATTTTGAATGATATCAATAGCAAATCAAGCAAAATAGACGAAAAAGTTTCCCAAAAATGGGCTTTCATTATATACTTTTGCATATACAAAATGGACAATGGGGATCCTTAGTGATCCTCTAAAATGCGGATGCTAAGGATTTAATTAAGTTTGAGCAAGTGGATGGACAGTAAAGCCTGATCAACATCCTGCAACGATGTTGAGGAGGGAGACTTTAGCCTGGATCATGCATCTGAAGACATCCTCCAACTCGGCCTCTGTTTCACTCAATTTAAGATCCAATGCCTGCATCTGGATTTGTGCTTCTTGGGCATCATCCTTCCTCACAGTCTTGGATGAATGACCAAGCAGTCTGAAGATAGCCACATCTGTCCTCTCTATTTCACTGACACAATCTTCATCAACTTCTGCAACATGGCTCTTGGAACTCAATAATCTCGAGAAGATGGATTGTGTTGACCTTCTCCCCGAGACGATCGAACTTAGAAGGCTAAAGGTAGAGACGGTAACATCTCTCACATCCTTGAAGACCTGATCAACCACATCGAGGTTGTCTCCAGATGAGGACGCATGCTTCTCCACACTTTTCACTAATCTGAGGCATTTGTCCATCTCCTTCTTCATCCTCTTTCTGCTGCACTGATATGCGCAGATGCCAGCTTCTAATCCACAATCGCCTCTTCGAAGCATGGATCGAAGAGATTGGTGTTGCTCCCTCGTTTGCTGCAACGAGTCCTTCACCAATCCGCAGGCATCCATTAAGCAGAGGAAGTCGTCCATCAACTCCTTCACCAAACTCTCTTTGCCGCAAAGAGCCTGTTGAGCGAGTGGGAGTTGCAGGAAGGCGTTGACGGAAGTGTAGAGGTCCTTGAGATGCCCAAGTCTGGTCACGAGCTGTGCCTTTCTTGATGGGCAGGCTTCCCAGGCCTTAACCAGATGAAGGCACTCCTGGACTCTGGCAAAGTTTGGGTGGGACTTTGAGGGAAAGCTAGTGGATCGAATGTGAAAAGATTTTGCAGACGTACTTGCCATTTTCTCTTTCTTTTCTGCTGGGACTGAAGGCAAAACAATCAAGATTCAAGATGATGATCGGATGTTGATGGTGAAGCCCTTCACCGGTTTCTCCTTATATAGCCTATGCTGGGGAGCGTGCGGAAATTTTCATCAGGAGACAACCCGAATCTTTCATTTGTTTTCGCAGAAAGGTAGTCAATTAGGTGCCCAGCCCTGTCTGCCATCGGTTCCTCTTCAAGTAACTAAATAATTCCATCCTTTCATTTCTTTATGTTTTCAGAAGAATCGTCTGCGTTGTCATGTTTTGTTTGTAGCAATGCATGTTGGGTAGGCCAAAGACAACGCACTCGTGGGCTTTTAGGGGTTCAGGAACACGGATTGAAGATCGGTACAGGAGACAAACCCATATGGTCCACCTCATTTCCTTCTCTAAACAAATTGAAACGATTAATTTTCATAGTTTGATGGTGACCAATCGTAGGCATGACAGAGCGGCCACATGCTCATCTAGCAATATGTTTCACCAAAAGGTTCTAGTTGCTTCGCAGTGAAAGGTATATGAGCAAGATCAGGGAAGGGAGTTCTCTGTCGTCATGTTGCTTACTGGGTTTTGCTTCCACAACAGAAAGAACAGGAACAGCAGCTAGGAACTTTTGCAAAATCTTTCCACATTTGTTCCGCCAGCTTTCTTCAATCGTAGTTCCAATCCAAGAGCGCCTTAATTTGGTTAATGGTTGGGAATCCTCTCCCTCAAGGAAGGCACAAATGGTCAATGGATTATTGGACACCTTAACAGCATGGGATGGGAGTCGATGGATGTCTTTGTATGCTTAATGACTGCCTGTGGGATGATACAGCAGTCACCAGTGCTACATGAGGGAAACAGGTCAATCCCTTTGGTTTGGAAGCTGACGTGTGTGCCTACAAGGGCGGAAGGAAGAGGATGAAGAAGAGCATGCATATTCATCAAATGACAATCTTGACATGGTCATCGATCAAGTATTCAATGATGTCAGGGCTGTTTAAATCTGCACACCTCTTAGCCCGATCATCTCTAGGCGACATGCAGAACGGTTCATCTTCTCAAGATTATTGAGCGCCAAGAACCTTGATGGAGAAGGTCATGAAGATTGTCTTTGTAGTGGAAAAGAGAGGGCAGATGTGGCTATATTCAGAGTGCACGGTCATTTAGCCAAGTCAGTAAAGGGAGGATGACGCACGAGTTGCAGATAGGCAAATGGATGCATTAGATATTAGCTCGAGGAAAGAGAGGCAGATTGGAGGATGTTATGTATGGAGTCTACGGACCAAGCCAGTGTCCCAACATTGTGAGTGTTGAGCCAGAAAAAGTGCCGATATGCTCATACTTTATCCTTGGCACCTGCATTTCAAAGGATTGCTACGGAACCAACTGCCATGTTTGCATGTTCACAAGTTTCTTATAAATTATCATAATTTATTTCAAGGATTAAATTTCTGTGTCGCTTAAACTTCTATGTTACAAAAGTTACAAGCAATTAAATTCAATATTCTTTCCAGTAAGTGATACTTATACAATCTTATATATTTTGAATTGCGTGCCGTAGATCCCATTCGTGTTGGAAGGCAATACAACTAAAACCTGGTTCCCTACCTATGCGGAAATCCAGCAAATGCATCAACATATATAATCTATTCAACTTTAGTGATAATGCAGCTTGTTTAAATACATAAAAGGCATTGGGTCCGTTTAAAAAATCCGAGTGCTTCCAAAACAAAAGAAGGTGTCTTAAGAAACTAACTCAAAAGAATACATCATCAGACAAGGACCAACTAGAGAGAAAAACTGGAATAGTCTAGAAGGAATAAATCATAGTGCAATATGTAGTGATATTAGAGAAGGCGATAAAATCGGCGTTCAGGTGCATGCTGTTTTATTTTCTAATCTTGATTACATCTGTTTGCACTAAAATTTAATGCCAGCAGGAAGTTAAGGCGTCAATCCTTTCCTGGCATTGCTGAAGAATCCCATGGAAATAAAATGCAGCCATTGAAGTGGGAACTGACCATCTATGTTGGACAAGACAAGTAATCTATATATCCATCGGCCTTATATCACCAGAATTTATGATATTGCTTAGTTTTACTTTCTAGCCAGTGAGGTTCCCTTCCTTATGATCTAGTTCGATCTGTGTTTTCCTTTACACAATCTGGGTAGCAGGTTATCGCAATCAACAGTGTGTAGATCAGTTGGCCTCAACTTCAGAGTGTCTCCAGTCTAATCTCTATTCTCTAGCCAGGTGAAAGGAGCTTCTACTAGCAGTTGAAGTGCATCTTAATCATGCTCCAGAATGATTATTTATGAAGAAAAAACAGACTAACGGGTTAGCAAGCACAAGAGGCTGTCTGCTCTTAGAAAACCAAGCTGGGTAAACTAGATTCCTTCCTCTTTCACTGGACAAATTAGATATTCCGATCCTTCCGAGATGAAATAAAGAATCCACAGACAGGGAGAGCAAAATGCCGCTTCAAACGACACGTCTCTTATTTTCTTGGGATAAAATGATTAAACTTCAATAAAGCTCAGTAGGACAAGGACAAAAGGACACGTCCTGTTCGTGGCTGTGATCCTCATCCACCGAGAATGGATCACCTTGAAGAGATCAAAATACACAACATGCAGCAGAGCTACACGCCATTGGAGGCACTTGGCTTTTTCATTAAGCATCTGCTTAGTTTCAGAAGAAAAACACTTGTTCAGTTGTTCTCATCGAAATCGACAAGAAATGCCTTAATCTATTGCTTTCTTCACGTGCTAGATGTTGCCATCAAATGTCATTCACCACCCAGATGAAGACAAACTATGCCATATCCAGAGCTTGGAAAGCCCAAATCAACAAAATTTTTCTATTACTAAACAGGCTAAATTTAAAAATAAAGACAGAAAATCCAATATGCAAATACCAACGATCCTTGGTGGTTGATATCCCTACTCATATGGCATGCACCAACATATCACGTGCTACTAAATAAATTTATTTCGTTAAAAGAATCATTCGAATTGTAGCGCTTTCTGTCTAGAAGTGAATGCTCGCTAGGCAAGAGACAAGGTTCTCGTGGGATATCAACCACCAAGGATCATTGAAATAATTTGTCAGAGAGGGATGATCAGATATATATATTGTTCATATGCAGAAGGGCTTGGAGGGAGACAAAGACCCAGAGAAGCCACATGATCCACCTCGTCGTCTTTTAACATGTCAGGTAATGGTGAAAATAAATTGTTTGCCTATTTTTTCTACTTTTCTGTTGCTCAGATGTCGTGTATCCTCATTTGTTGGTAATTCCAAGAAGCCTCATGCAAGTGAGAGTTTGATATGTTGCTGTCCGCGTTCACCTGGTCCATGTGACTTTTGTGTACCTATGATGTCCTTTCTCCGACCAAGGATCGGTAGACACATAAATTTCACGAGATTCAGGAAACATCAAGCCTTTTCTTTTCTATCTCTTTCTTATGACTGAGAAGGAACCTTCCAGGCTCAGATCACTTAATGAGTTTGCTCGTTCAAAAGAAAGACAAGATGTCAAGATCCAATTACCATGGCTTTTGAGGACAGTATATTGTAAGAAAGCTTTGATGCATGCAAGCACTTGACATACCTAAGGCAATGTAGCAGATCGTGCACATGTCTGTGCATGTGCTTACGTGTATATGTCTATTTATTTTAGTATACAACGAATCTTCCATCTATCAATTTGACCCACATGCTAGTTCAGAGTTAGCTGCTAGAACACTAATTTCCAGGAAACTAACAGATCTAATTCGTTGCCAAACACGACTTTGTGATTCTGTTAATATGGCTTTTCTGATGAATGTGTGTGACATAAGGGAGGCTGGCTGAACACGTGTAACAAGAGCTTCCATTAGAAACTGGCCATCTTTCTACTGCGATTAAGGTGTTGTTAATGACGGGACTGAGAGATGTGATTTTCTCTCTTCTTCTTAAGATGTTGGAGAGCAAATGGAATCTTAGTCAGTGTCAGTTGTGAGCAATTTTGTGATACATGAAGTATGTTGTCTGGTTATGTCTGAAATTTGTTTAGCATTGCAAGTATTTTATTGTGTTGTTACATTGAGCAGATGGTGGCCGTGAAGAACACCAACAACAATGTAGTCAGCCATCTCACAGGTGGCTTGCGGTTACCCGACATGAACTTTGATAATTGATGTGTTTACTCAGCAATGGAAAACCCTGAGAGCATTTGGATTTTTTGTCATCAATGAACAGAGAGGAAATGCATGGATGATGACAAAAGAAGCAACGCTGCACTTTCCCTGATTGATTCATTGCTTTTCGGTACTGTAGGATAGGGAAGAGGTACTTAGGCCTTATTGATTACTGTAATAGAATAAAATGTTCTCAGAGATTCCATTCTGTGCAAGAAAATAAATGTTGATAGGAAAGTGGTACTTCTTAGGCCTTGGTGTTAAGTTCGATATTTATCATTGGTAGTATTATTACTCCTAATGGTGGCTGCTGTCTGTATTTGGTGGAAGCACACACTTCATGAAAAAAGCTCAGAAATTTAATGGTCTAACAGCAACGCAACATGAATATTGAATTAATATAGGTAACGATCATCTCCAAAACTTTTTTGTTCTGAAATAATATAGATAATTAATCGATTGTAATAAAAAAAATTAATAGATATATTATATGATACAATAACCTTGAACACTAAATCCAGTTCACTAACAACTAAACCAAGTTAATCTGCTGACAATCTAAAATTACCAGAACAATGAGTATCACTTCAAGGTGCCAATGTCAAGGATGGACTTATGATTGCATTTATGTGGCAGTGGGTTTGTGAATTGCATTTATGCAGAGACTGATGTGTCAATTGCGTTAAACTAGGGAAGATATGATTTCAAATATAAATTTACGTAAGGCTTCTGCTTATGCAGTTAAGCACCTGGCACGCATTTCAGCTGTTCAGAATCTCTCTGCTATGCATAGTTGATGTCAAAGTCCAGATTTTCAGCTTATCCTTTTTTCAATTTTCACTGGTTTCACGTTGAAATTTGTTCCTGAGGATAGCGTCTGTGCTAGGTTATATGATCCATGATGAATCTGAAAGAATCAACTGCTACCTACTATGCACACCTCTTGTCCTGCTGGTTCTCTTTCATGTTTACTCTCACGATGAACAGATTATCCTGGTGAACCAGCTGATGGAGGAGTGTGAAGCCCTATCCCAATTTCGTAGGCTTCCCTGTATCTCATGGAACCAACTTGACGGTAATTGTTTGTGATTTTGCTGGTGAGGGGTATTAGGATAGTTTTCTGTGTGATTATTGCAATAATTTGAATCCAGAACCGTGTAATTTTCGTATATAAAAGAACAGATCAAGCAAAAATAGGTAGACACAGAAATTTCTTCCCAAAATTGGGGTTTCATTTATATACTTTTGAATATACAAAATGGACCACTGTTCCTTAGTAATCCTCTAAAATGCGGATTCCAAGGATCAAGTTTGAGCATGTTGACAATATGAAAGACTCAACACCCAGTAACGATGTTAAGGAGTGATACTTTAGCTTGGATCATACATCTGAAGACATCCTCCAACTCCAATTCTACTTCGCTCAAGCTAACGTCCAATTCTTCCATCAGCTTTTGTGCCTCTCGGGCATCTTCCTGAATTACTGTCTTCAAATAAGTGCCATGGAGTCTAAATATGGCCGCATCCGCCTTCTCTATTTCACTAACTCCATCTTCATGACTTCTTGTGCTCATGGAACTCACCAATCTTGAGAAGATGGACTGTGTTCCCTTTCTCCCAGAGATCACAGAACTAAGAGTGTTAAAGGTAGAGACTGTAACGGCCCTGACATCGTTGAAAACTTGATCGACCATGTCAAGGTTGTCATTAGATGAAGAAACGTGTTTCTCCATGTTTCTCAGCAATCTCAGGCACTTGGCCATGTCCTTCTTCATCCTCTTCTTGCTGCACTGATAGGCACAGATGCCGGATTCCAAACCAGAGACGCCTCTCCGAAGCATTGATTGAAGGGTTTGATGTTGCTCCCTCATGTGCGCCAACGAGTCCTTCACCAAACCGCAGGCGTCCATTAAGCAGAGGAAGTCATCCATCAACTCCCCCACCAGCCTCTCTTTGCCACAAAGAGCCTGTTGAGTGAGAGGGAGTTGCAGGAAGGCATTCATAGAAGCGTACAGGTCCTTGAGGTGTCCAAGCTTGGTCACAACCTGTGCCTTCCTTGTTGGGCAGGCTTCGCAAGCCTTAACCAAGCGAAGGCACTCTTGGACGCCGGCTAAGTTTGGGTGGGACTCCGATGGAAAGCTGGTGGAGCGAGTGTGGAAAGATCTGACTGAGGCTGCCATCCTGTGTTTCTGCTCTTCTGGTTGTGAAGGCAGAGAAAATGACCAAGACGATGATGATGACGAACTCCTTTCCTTGATCTTCCTTATATATCTTGTTACCTAGAGCAAACAGAATCTCTATTCTTGAATCATGTAGGTAGATGATCATGTGGTTGAGAAGTCATGTCTACCGTTTGTCGCCATCAATCTATGAAAGTCAATGATTTGTTAATGATTTGCATTTGTTTAGAGAAGAAACTTAGTTGGAGCATATGGGGTCACCTAGCACTTTGTCTGCTGCCGACTCTTCTCCCTGATTAGAATTGAAAGCCCACGAGTGCCTTGTCTTTGGCCTAACCAGCATAAACTGCTACATATAGAAACATGACAACTCAAGCGATTCCTGAAGAACTAAACAAACGAATGCATCTTTTGCTGTTATGGCCCTTGCTATATTTAATATGAAGCTCTCGAGATCATCCACTGCTTGCACGAGGGGAGAGACTGGCTAAGTATTAAATATTCATGGAAGGTGTTTCTCTTTTTTCGTAGAAATTTCTAGCGACATCCTGGACCAATAAACAGGCGTTGAAAATTTTTCCAAGGCAGGTGAACTTTAAGATTTCGGCACCATTTTACCCTATGATAGTGTTTGATGGCCAAGAATTCTACTGGGCAAAATTTTACCTTACATTTCTCTCGACTCTCCACTGTTATATTTTACCACGAGGCCATTCTTTTACCGCCACCTTTTTCTTTTTTGGAGTGAGTGTATGAAGCTCATCCTGGAAAAGAGGTCATAGACGACAACCCCACCTTCCCTGCATGTCCCCTCTATCCCTCAAGCTTTAGATCTTGTTTGAGGACTCATATGGTCCAGGAGAATAATCTCTTAAGGGAGATGGTGACCACACGAGTCGACACAGCGACCTCCTTTATGTGAACCACACCCTTGCTACCCGCCGCCCATTTGCGCTACATCCTTGGCTTTATCACGAGGCAATTCAATGCCATGGAAGACATCAATTTCTAAGAACTGAAGAATTCCAAGCACTTAATTTAGTGTGCTAGGTTTTTCTTGTTACATATAAATATTTAATAACAAGTAAAAAAATATAGAGAGAATCTTTTTCTTTGGTATTACTGTTGTTTTCATTTATACTTGTGAATGTAAAAAGTTCGATTGAATTCCTCATGGAACTTTTAAAATGCAGATGCTAGGGGCAAACAACGAGAAACATCTTTTCTCTTGCAAGTGGTCCGTCCCAAAGACATTTTGGCGATGTCTCATCCTTAGTGAATCGTTAACGCGCTCGTCACGAGTGAATAATGGTGATTGGTTTCAAAAACAGCTATAGCGGTGCTCAAATTCACCGCCATAGATGAACGACAGACCACCGGTATAGATATAAGCATTAATATCTTGCACCGCTATAAGCCTTGTTCTTTGATATCAGGAAGACAGTGAATCTGCCAAGCACTGTTATACACGTACGATCGGAAAATTTTTGCACTTATTCATGACAGGTCGTGGATTAGATGCACCTTCAAGAGGAAATTTTGGTCATAGAACCATTTGCTGAACTGACAAACTTTCATTATAGCAAGATCATCACCCCGTAGCTTCATTACACAACCTGAAAATTTTCACCAGCACCATTTTACCCTATATGATTTTGTAAGATTAAAAAAAAATCCCATTGCATGTCTATCGAGCAACATTTTAGTCAACATTTGTCTTCATATTTCATCCACAAGGCAATTCAAAGCCGTGAAGAACATCAATTCCCAGGAAACTGTAAGGTCTGATTCATTTCCAAGCACGTATACAATTTGCATGTTGGCTATTCTCATATGTACTAGCAAGTAAAAGTATAGAGACAATTTTCTTCTTTTGTATTGCTGTTGTTCCATTAATTATGTACAAAATCGACAATTGGATTCCTCAGCGATCGTCTAAAAAGCAGATGCCAAGGGCAAAGTTTTAGCAACTGAGCAATTTGTAACTCAACACTCGGTAACAATGTTGAGGAGAGAGACTTTGGCTTGGATCATACATCTAATGACGTCCTCCAACTGTAACTCCGTCTCCTTCAAGGTAATACCCAATGCTTCCGTCTGCCTTTGTACAGCTCGAGCATCATCTTCCTTTACCCTATTGGACGAATGGCCATAGAATCTAAATATAGCGACATCTGCCCTCTCTATTTCACTACCACCATCTTCATCAGCTTCTGCACCACGGTTCTTGGAATTCAATAATCTTGAGAAAATGGACTGTGTTGTTTTAGAGCCAGAGAGGATCGAACTGAGAAGTCTAATGGTTGAGACTGTAACAGCCCTCACTTCAATCAAGACGTGTTCTACCATGTCACTGTTGTCTTTAGATGAAGATACATGTTTCTCCACACTTCTCAACAACCTTTGGCACTTGACCATGTCCTTTTTCATCCTCTTCCTGCTGCACTGGTAGGCACTGATTGCAGTTTCCAGGCCAGAATCCGATCTACGAAGAATGGAATGGAGAGACTGATGTTGCTCCCTGATGTGCTGCAGAGACTCCTTCACCATCCCGCAGGCATCCATCAAGCAGAGGAAGTCATCCATCAACTCTCTCACCAAGCACTCTTTGCCACAAAGAGCTTGTTGAGTGAGAGGGAGTTGGAGGAAAGCACTAACGGAAGTGTACAGGTCTTTGAGGCAGCCAATTCCACCGGCTGATTGTGCCTTCCTTGATGGGCAGGCTTCCCAAACCTTAACCAAATTGAGGCACTCTTGGACGCCGGCCAAGCTTGGGTGGGAGTTTGATGGAAAGCTAGTGGAACGAACATGGAATGATTTGGCTGAGGCCGCCATCGTCTGTTTATGCTCTTCTGGTTGTGAAGGCAGAAACGATGACCAAGGGTCCAAGTCTCCAAGATGATGATGGTGAACTCCTTTCCTTGATCTTCCTTATATAGCTTCTTTCCCTGAGCAAACAGAATCTCGATTCTTGAATCATGTAGGTAGATGAGCATGTGGCCGAGAAGTCATGCCTACCTTTGGTCGCCATCAATCTATGGACGTTAACGATTTGTTAATGATTTGCATTTGTTTAGAGAAGAAACTGAGGTGGAGCATATGGAGTCACCTGGCTCTGTCTCCTCCTGACTCTTCTCCCTGATCAGAATTGAATGCCCACGAGTGCCTTGTCTTTGGCCTAACCAGCATACATTGCTACACATAAAAACACGACAACTCAAATGATTCCTAATGAACTAAACAAATGGATGCATCGTGTTGCTGTTATGGTCCATGCTGTATTTAATGTGAAGCCCTCGAGATCCACGATTCCTTTTTAGTTTATTCCGTGCACGAGCGGAGACGTATAAATTCATGGAAGTGCAACCTTTTTTTTTGTTCGCCCTCATCCCTTCGAACTTTTATTGTAATTTTTAAGAGTAGATTTATAGTCTCTTCTTGTCAACTTCCCGATTCTATGGAATCGTTTGTGATTACTTGGTTGGTGAATTTATGGTTAAAATAGTTTTTGTGTTTTAAATGGTGAGGTTTTTAACCTTATATACAAAAATTTTAAAAAATAAGAACAAATAAAATAAGTAAGAAACTAATGATATAAACATCAAAAAATAAGTAAGCAAGAAATAAAAATTAAAAAAATGAAAACAAGCAGTTTGGCACTAAAAACTTGTGAAAAATTTCTGTGAAATAAAAAAGGGGAAAAAAAAGAAAAACATGTTTTTTTTTTTTCGTTTAAAACAAACAGCGTTTTTTCAAGTTCTAAAGGACTAACTATTTATAACTTTTTATACACGTTTTTCCCCAAAAAAAAAGTTTTTTTTTGTGACTTTACTTTATGTTTGCAGTGCCGTGATAATAGGTGTATACTTACGTCGTCCTTGCATCCAGCGGATGTTGAATGGTACCAGCTCCACAAATTGGAGGATGAAGAGCACCAATGGCATCTGCTGAGACAGGTGAAGAGTTGTTATTTGTTCTTATTTTAGATTAATTAAAAAGGTTAGGCGTTGTTCATGAATATGAAAAATTAGGTCATAATGTGGAAATAGGTGGAATATTACAAATTCTTTTTATGAGAAATACGATTTTATTTATTGTGGGTGGCCTTTGATTGGTTAGTCAAAGTCTATTTGTTCGGTAGTAGTTGGATATTGATTTGATTTAGAATTTCTTTTCTTATAAACATTGAAATAGATGATTTTCCTTTTCAAAAACAATCAAGCACGAAAAAAATAATTTGCTTTTTATTTTTCCTTTCATTGTCTGCAACAGTGTTTCCTATGAATCGAACAGGGCCTCAGGATCAGCGTTTGAGCTTCCTCTGATCGCGTGCAATTATGACATCAGATTTCGTGAAATATAAGTATATATAAGAAAACATTTTACGAAAATATGTGTAGTTTCTGGGTGTAGAGCAAAAGCATGTTCAAGTTTAAATTGGGAGCTCTGATTCTTTTTAGGATCAGAAAAATATTAAACTCATGATGAAATAGGCATCGATTTCTTCGAAAGTTCATCGGGAAGCTGGTTTCTCTTTTTTTATGGATTGCTGGATAAAGACTTACAGTTTCTTTTTAGTTGACAGCCTGAATCTAAGCTGAATCCTACTAGACTACGTATTGAAACTTCCATTGTTATCTGAAATTCTGTCCGCACAGGGAAAAATGAAGTGGCTTGAAAAGGGAAACATAGAGAAAATTAGACGAAGGAGAATTTAATCTCCATATTTTAAACTATTCTTGATGCGTATGTGTATCAATTTTACAAGAAATGATTTCTATGGGAAGGTTTTGTACATTGTCAATACAGAGTGATTCCACTAAACCAGTGGTCATCTAGCACGCTGTCAAAGCGTTGAGAAGGAAGACCCTGGCCTTAATGAGACACCTGAACATTGTATCTAGCTCTGCTTCCGTTTCCCTCAAGCAAAGCTCCAAATCTACCATCCGTCTCTCTGCAATTTGAACTTCATTTTTCCTTTCACCTTCTGATGATGTGCAGGCATAAAGAGCGCGAAGAGCCTCATCCACTCTCTCGATTTCATTTTCTCCCACTTCATCCTCATTCTTGTCACATCTTCTAGAGCCAATGGATCTTAATTTTGAAAAAACAGATGCTGATCTCTTGTGCCCAGAGATCATTTGAACAAGTAGCTCAAATGTCGAAACTGTGCTGTCCTTTACGTCACATAGGATGCTGCCCACCACTTCATGATCATCGCCACGCACAGCACTTGTTTGAGATCTCATGCTCTTCAGCAAAGAAAGGCATTTTGTCGTATCCTTCTTCATCCTTCTCCTGATGCCCCTGTAGAAAGCAATGCTCTCATGGAAGCTAGATTCTCTTCTGCGGAACAGGGAGCTAAGTCCCTGCAATTGCTCCCTCATCTGCACCAACGAGTCCTTAACCATCCCACAAACATCCAGCAGGATCAGGAAATCATCCATCACTTGGCTGACATGGCTCTCCTTCTGTTGCAAGAATTGTTGAGAAAGAGGCATTTGAAGGAACTCATCCATGCAATGGAACAGTTCTATGAGGTTTCTGAATCCACTGCAGAAGGAGCCACATGTGGTGCTTCGAGGTGAGGCCACTTCCAAACTTTTAATCAAATGGAGGTGATCCTCCACTTTGCCCAATGTGGGGTGAGACGAGGAAGGCAAACTGGATGTACGCGTGTGAGAAGAGTTTACTTTGGGAACGGCCATCCTTTCTCTCCCTTTCTCTTTGATGCTTTCCCTTTTGCAATCGAAGATTGAATTGGGAAACGTTGTTTGCTCTGTTCTTATAAAGATGGTTGGAAGCAAATGGAATCTCATCAAGGTTGGCGACGAATAATTAATACGAATGCCAGATATGCCTGTTGCATATGAATTGATCCTCATGGTTGATGACTAGAATACATCTATAACAGTCGAAGTTTCCTGTAGACGGGATTGTCATTAAAGGATTCCTGTCTACACCATTGACGCTATCATCAACTATGTCAGAGCTGTCATGCCTCTTAGCTACCCAACATCTGTTTTTTACTATCAACAGCATCTAACAGCATCAGTAGAAAAAGGACGAGAAAATGGTGTGTTTCATATGTACAACAAAGGTGCCCTAAGTGGATGACATTACAATGAGCAATTGAGTACCATGCTGAATGATTCTATGTTTTTGACATCCGGGCGCAGCGTAGGAGGAAAGAAGTACCTTTTGGTTCTCAAGCCCTTACTGATGACCAGAACAGAATGATCTCAGATGTGTAGTACCCCTTTTCCACCAGTAAAATGTGTAATGATTTGCAGCAAAAGATGCTTAGGAGAAAAGTTCGGCATTGCTCTTATTATGGTTGTGCTAGCATTCTTGCTCCAGATCCAGCATGATGGGCAACGGATATGGACTTGTAGATTTTGATACCTCCCGCTTCCACCTCATTTACAGATGCAGATCTGATCGTCTATCAGACCGTCTATGTGACCAGATGTAGCTGCTGACGCTTCTTCTCTTTATAATTGGTCCAATGTTATCAAAAGTTGGTTTTGGAATCAACCGGAGAGCAGGAAGTTCCAATGCATGAGCTGAATCGTATCCACATGGGAATGATTTCTCAACTGGCAAAGGTTAATCTTATTTTCATTAGAGCAGCATTAGAGCATAAACAAAATTTAAAAATATTAATAGATAGTTCAACCGATTTATTTGAATCTATTGTCTCAGTTTGATCCCCACTTATTTTGAGAAACGGAGCTTGCTGTGAAGAGGTAATCATTGAGATCATACTAAGGAAACGTAACAATTGTTAACACAAGTGAGCTCAGCATGATCAAGAATCATGACAACCGAGGGGACATGCATGATGATGATGAGGATGGTGAATATGCAGATAAGGATGACAGTGTCATGGATGAAGACGTCAATTGGTGGCATTCACAATAGCCAGCAGATATCTTCACTAAGCTCCTTGTTACGATCAGTTTTCGATCATGGGATTCAAAGCAAACAGGGACTTTCCGACTTGCCAACCAGTTTAAGGGAGGCTGTGAATAATACTAGTGAGATCAATCATGATGATCATGACAACAAAGGAGATGGGCAAGATGATAGTGAAGAATATGCAGATAAGGATGACAGCATCAAGGATGAAGGCATCAGTTGTGGCATTCATAACAGCAACAAGGATTCTGCTGTAATCAGGGCCACTACAGTTGACACAAATATCGTTTACAGAAACATTATTAATGCTGCTACCAAAACTGATATGAAAACAGATCATTCCGTGATCAAGACCGATGGATATTGCTGTAAACAGCCGTAGGAGTAGTGACCATTCTAAAAGTTGATATTTAGAGATGACTGTGAACGATAGTATGTAGCCTTTACTGTGGATGCAGGTGTTCTCAAGCACCGAACCGCGTACGCCTTTGTCTTTCTCTTTTCTTTATTCTTCTAACTATATATCAAATGTTAGTGCGGATCAATTTTTTCTGGCCGACCAACTAAATGGTATTGGACATCCACTCACTTCAATTAGGCATTGCTTGAAAATCTTGTGAGCAATCAGATCTAAGTTGGTGTCTCCGACATGCACGGGTATAGCATAGCTAGTTGGGTTGATAGCATAACTGGTTGGGTTGAGGTGCCAATAAAACTTGTCATCGGTTTAATTCATACGAGTGTTGTGCCCTTCTGACCTATGAGTGGGAGAGCTGTACAAGTTCATGGGTACATTAAGCTCACAGTAGGCATCCATACAGCCTGGACCTTAGAGGCATCCTTGTCCTAGTGGTGGGATAACCTTCTTATTCACTCAGAAACAGTGTCACAAATATGGTTATCAGGTCTTTAACGGTAGAGTTGTTTTCTTTGGGAAAATCTCGGAAAGAACTTGGAAATTTTTAAAAAATAAAAAAAAATTAGGTATAAATGAAATAAATGAGAAACTAATAGGAAAGCATAAATAAATTTATATAAAAGTGATAAAAAGAATGTCTTAATGATAATAAAAATGATGAAAATAATTTAATTTAAGACTATATTTAAATCCATGATATTAATAGGAAAATGAAAAAAATCACAAAAAGCAATAAATATTTTTCCCAAATGCCATTGTGGGAGAGGACCGGATGCTGATTTGCGGATTGCAGGCGAGTATTTCTCTTGTAGACCATTATTACAAAGCTTCAATTGCGTAGAAATGGGTGCAAACTGCAAAGTTAGGTTGCCGCACGAGCCAAAGCGTGTGCTTCTGAATTAGTAAACAAATGTGGTGGCGTAGGCTTTTTTTTTTTTACTGCAAAAGAAAAGAGATGGGTCTCAAGGGGGCTCTTCTTAATCATGAACAGTCCATAACTGTTGTGCCCCTTGCCACCTTACATATGCTACGAAATATGTATGATTTTAAAAAGGAAAAGTTTATGGTGGGACAGTTGTTCAAACAAGTGCAGACATGTGCATGACCATGGAGAGTGGAGAGAGAGAGAGAACGCAATTGGATCAAAAGAATTTTTGTGTATGTTGGATTTACAACGGTATACATTGGCCAACCCTTCACAAAACAGGTTGTGTTTGCCAAGCTAAAGGGAAATACAAATTGAATCCTAGCAGACAGCCGAAACGTTAAGAATGGCTGCTCTAAAATTGAGCAAGCACCTCCACATACTCTCTAGTTCAGGTTCGATATCACTCAGATAATTATCAAAGGCCACCATGTGCTTTTGTGCTCTTCGAATGCTGTCCTCCCTCGATTCTTTTGATGAACTACCATAAGCGGCGTGGAGAACAGCGTCTAGCCTGTCGATTTCGCTTGTGCTTGTGCACTCATCGCTCATATCACATTTTTTGGAACCCAAGAACCTCAACTTTGAGAAGGCAGATTCTGATGAATTTTGGCCAGAAATCACTGGAATGAGAAGCTCAAACACAGAGATGGTGTTTGCTATAACATCACTTAGGGTGCCACAAATCACAGCATCATCTGCAGCAGCTCTCTTTATTCTCACGCTTCTCAATGACCTCAGGCATTTGACCATGTCCTTCTTCATCTTCTTTCTAATACTCTGATAAAGGCCAATGCTCTCATGCAGGCTAGAGTCTCTCCTACGAACCAAAGAGTTGAGAAATTGATATTGCTCCCTCAACCGAGAGGAAGAATCCTTGGCCATCTCGCAGACATCCAGTAGACCAACAAGTGCCTCCATCGTCTCATTCACCCAATTCTCCTGTCTGCGCAGAGATTGCTGAGTGAGAGGCAGTTGGAGGAAATCGATTGTTGAAAGGTGCAAGCCTTTAAGGTGGCAGAGCCCAGTCGTCACTGAGCTGCAGTCGCTCTTCTTCAAAGTTGATGACTCTACCCAACGCTTAACCAAATTGAGGCACTCCTCGACTTGGCCAACTGTGGGGTGCGATGTGGAAGGCAAACTAATAGATCGAAGATGGAAGGAGTTCGCTGAAGTTGTTGCCATCGTTTCCTTCTTTTGTTGTGGTTTTTGAGGTTGAAGCCGCTAGAAGATGGTAGATGGATCTGACTAGCACCCCCGTTTTATAAGGAAGAAAGATGGGGAACAGATAGAATCTGAATCGGCATGGGAAAGCAATAGTTTAGTGCCGGTTACAGAAGTGCATGTGGCAGATAATGGGTTTTGCTTAACACGACTAAATTTCTTTTCGTTCTTGTTCCTTTCCAGAAGAAAGCAGATATGGTGGTAGATTCTTGTCTACACCATCACGAATACTGTCAAGCACCACACGAGGGGCTTGCTCCTCGGCCAACCAACATAGATAGTGATCTTTCAAATATAGAAATAGGCTTCCTGTAAACAAAGAAATTGCTTCTCGAGAATCTATTGTGGGTTTAGCAGTGCATGCCCCCTTGAAATAGGTTGCTGCACATGTTATTCGCTGTGTATCGATGGTTAAATACATAATAGTTACCAGAAAGTGTGCATGGATTCCGTCCATACAGTCTGCTTAAAGATACTAACTCGTTGCGTAAGAAATACGTTGCCTTGTCTACAAGAAAAGCGATGGTGGTACGATTCTTGTCTAACCATCACCAATACCGTCAAGCACCACACGAGTGTCTTGCTGCCAGGCTGCCAACATAGGTAGTGACCTTTTTAATATAGAAATACGACTAGCGACTTCCTGCAAATAAAGAAATTGCTTCTCGAGAATCTAGCGTGGTTTAGCAGTGTATGACTCCTGAAAATGGGGTTGCTGCGCATGTTATTCACAGTGTTTCTATGGTCAGGGGCTCTTGGATCGTGTTGTCTCGCAACTTGACAATTTTCACCAAGCGCTCAGCATGTCAAACGAGCAGGAGCACGACCTTTACTTAATACCCCTGCAACGTGTACACCAATTGCGACGTTTCCCCTGTAAACTTTGCTTTTTCACTGAGAGATGGACAGGTCCCCCGTTTCATGTTTTGAGTGAATGATTCAATCCGTGGATCTTGCAGATGAAACCCTCAAAAGATTGGAGGTTATTTTGTTAATGCCTTAATTTGATGCTTGCTCCATCTGTGAATGGTCAGCCATGCGATGGCATCAATCCCCATGCCTCCTCTTCTTCTGCCAGTGTATACATGCTCCACGTCTACACATGGTTGCCATGCCTCCTGTCTACCCATATCTGTTCTTGATATGTTATACAACAGCTTCTAACAACATCAATAGAAAAGGACGAGAAAAATGGTGTGTTTCATTCAGAAATAACAGGGCCTTTAATGGATCACTTTACAATAAGCACAATTAATTACCGTATGGAATCTTGGTCCTAAGTTCTGACATCTCTGCATGGTTAGGACAGGAAAAAATATACTTTTTGGTCCTTATTGATGCCTAGAGCAGACTGCTCTTGGACATGCAGCACCCCCTCTCTCCCAGTAAAATGCAATCCGTCTTTTTGCCACCATTTCCTTCTTTTCTTGTGATTTTGAATTTGAAAACGCAAGAAGATGATAGATGGAACTGATAGCACCCCCTCTTTCATAAGTTTTGGGCTGTTACAGAAGACAGAAGTGCATGTGGTACACGACAGATTTTGCTTAATATGGCTACCACAATTGGTGACTGCATATAATATTTCTCTTCTTTCTTTTTTCCTCTCCGGAAGAAAGCAGATATGGCGCTAAGATTTTTGTCTACATCACCGATATTTGTCAAGCACCTAACGAGTGGCTTGCCCCTAGGCCAACCAACATAGGAAGTAAATCTTGGTATACCAATACGAATAGCGATTTCCCGTGCATAAAGAAATTGCCTTCTCGATAAGCGAATGTGGGTGTGGCAGTATATGCCTCCTAGAAATGGGTTGCTGCACATGTTGTTCACACTGTATCCATGGTGAAGTACAGAATAATATTCCAGAAAGTGCATAATTTGCTTCAAGGGTGGAACCTATTTTGTTAGTATCCCCCATTCATTGATACTTGCTCCATCATTAAATGATCAGCCATGAAATGGCATCAATCGCTATGCTTCCTCTTCGTCTGCCAATTTAATCCCGCTTCACGTGCAAACATGGAATGCTGGAAACTGTCCAATTGATTTTTGCCATTTAATTGCATATGCCACATAACTTGCTAGTAACTGAGTAGCCACTCTTCATTCATAAAGGATTAGTAATCCTACAGCTAATACAAAACAAAAGTGAGCAGTAGTACTAACCATGTCTGAGGCGCTTGTTATTAAATAAGAGACAATTAAAATAGAATCAAAGCAACGGAAGAGAGCGCGAAAAGAATTGGAAGTAGACGCAATTTGATTTCTTGCATCAAAATTGGTGTATATATTTGTTGTACAAAAAAATCTTGTGTATATATTCTACAGAATTTATTTGTTGCCCACGGGAACAATTACTAAAAGCCTAACTGCCCATCAATATGTCCAGGTGGGATGCTCTACTATATTGATTAAGAACATACACAAACCCTCTACCTCTGCTTCAGTTTCTCTTAGATGGACATCCAAAGCCCACATCTGTCTTCGTGCCACTTGAATGACAACTTCTCATGATTCATTCAGTGAAGGACCATGAACAGCATAAAGAGCCACATCAAGCCTTTTAATATCGCTCAAGCTGTCATCATCATTCTTGTCACATCTTTTGGAACCAAAGAAATTCATCCTCAAGAAAGCCGACCGTGGTCTGCCTGAACATCATTGGAATGAGTAGCTCAAAGCCTCAAACATGTCGATCGTGTTCGCTTTGCATCAACAAAGGTGCCACCAACCAAACCATCTTCTACAATAGACCTATTTATTCTCATGTTTTTCAACGACTTCAAGCATTTGATCATGTCCCTTCTCATTCTCTTTCCGAAACTCTGGTAAAGGCCAATGCTCTGATGGAGGCTAGAATGTCTCCTGCGTACCAAGGAATTGAGGCGTTCATGTTTCTCCCTCAATTGCGAGAAAGAACCCTCACCATCTCGAAAACATCCAGAAGACCTACAAAGGCTTCCAGCAATTCACTCACCAGAATCTCTTCTCCCCGCAGAGACTGTTGAAGGGGAGGGAGTCGTAGGAAGTCAATAGTTGAAAGGTGCAAGTCCTTAAGGTGGTTGATCCCATTCTTGACCGAGCTGCAGTGCCTCCTCTTCAAAATTGATGCATCTGCCGAACCCTTGAACAAATGAAGGCATTCCTCCACTTGGGCGATACTGGAATGAGATGTGGAAAGCAAGCTAGCAGAGCGAAGATGGAAGGAGTTTGAGGAAGGCGCTGCCATCTTGTTTTTCTTTTTTCTCTTTTTCTTGTTTTCTCTTTTCTTTTGATGGCAAATTTGAAACCACAAGAAGACGATGAAGAGATCTGGCTAATAACCCCTCCTATAAGATGGGAAACTTAGGAGACATCAGACATGTGGAATCTTTATTAGGATGGAAATTAGTAACTTACCAACAAATTGAAAATCTGCATGTGGTGTGTTTTGCTTGCTGGTGTCTACCAAAGACTGTGGCTTCTGGTCGCATTGAAAGATTCTTTGTCCAGACAACTACCAAAACTGTCCACCTCCACACGAGGGGCTTTCTCGTCGGCCAATCAGCATAAGTGGTGACCCGTCAAGTCCGAAACATGACTGAGATTTTCACACAAACAAAGTCTCTGCACCCCAAAAATCTGATAGCTCATGAATTTACATGCAATTTGCAGGTGCGCAAAATTGAACAGAAAAAGTTAGATGAACAGACAATCAATACGTGCCACAGAAAATTTAATCAGGGAAATCATGGCAACATTATCCTAAGCAAACTTAATTCATAGCAGGACAGCATTCCTAGTAGCGCAAACTGTGCTTGGAGCAGATCAGCCCCTTTGGTAGGGGCAGCAAAGAAATTGTTGCTGCTTCACTCAGGGAGTTGCTGTTCTGGCATTAGAGATAGTCAATTATCGCACGAGTGGCCTGCTCTTTGTCTACCCAACATCTTGTTGATGCGTGGTTGTATGGGAAGCTAATTTCCTTATAAGTATATATTTCTTTAGTACCAATTGGGTGGTTCAAGGGTTGAACTTGATGGACGCATAATTAATATAATGCATACTTACCATCGTTGAGGGTTAAAGAACAGATGAACGTGATCATTGCACTCGTTGACTGTAGTCTTTAAAGTTCTTTTCCTGAACATAAGTTGATAAAATATTGCTTTACACATGCGTTGTTGGTTGCCTCAGCTGTAAGGTCGGCCACGAAAGGAACTCAACCCTGCTCTTCCCCTGCTTCTGCTCAACACGTGCACTACATAGAATCAGTCAAAACTAGATTGTTGCTCTTCACACGCATGCATATTCTAATGTTTCCTCTGCCGAATTCTTGAACCTGTCATGGAGTGGGATTGTATAGGAGCCTAACAACCAACTTCTGACAACGAAAATGACAATGAATGACCAAGAAGAAGGGTCAATTGGTGCCGTTTTAAGTTGCCAACAACTGAAATAAAACTTGTGATAGTAAACTCTGTTGGCCCTTCCTAAATAATACTTTGGTCTTGCTGACCTCTTCAAACGGTAGTCTTTTACAGGGGAATGGAAGTCTACTAGCACGTGGTAAGTGAAGAGAAGAGCAAACAGAATTGGCGGGAATGTAAAACTCGTCTCAATGTGTTGAGAGACGAGAATTGTATTGATAAATTTGAGATGATAAGCAAGTTACAACAGATATAGCGGGTTATATACAATATAGAAACATCACTAAATTGAAGAGAAATTTTTTTTTATGTATTACTCGAAATTTTGCAGGTGTACAAATTGGATGGGTCCTTGATTGAACAATTATTCAACCACTGAATAAGCTTTACTGCAAAGCAGGAATTTTGATTTGTATGAAGCTAAGTTTGTGAACTCATAGATGATAAAAAGCAGCAAGTCTGACGCTCTGCGTCTATAAACTGAATGATCTTTATCTTCTTGCGCACAGATGCACCGCAAAACGCTTGCAAAGGAGAGCCAACTGCATGATTAGGAGAAGTCACACTTAGATTATTGTTTTATGGTACTTAGTGATGTCGCTTATGCTTAATAATTTTCATTTTTTGAACTCATTGTGAGTAAAATCGAATATGAAAAATGCAGAGTCCCATGTATGCAATATTCAGTTATTCAAGAAGCAAACTTCAGTGTGGAATACAATTGTTGCCTGAGTTTGACTTGTTCATCCATGAAGACGCTTAGTCATTTGCTTTACGTTTCCTGTATTTACTTGGGAGTAAAATTTATGACCAGATGAATCTTTAATTCAGTGCAGTGTAGAAAAGTGTGATAAATAGAAACTTATAAATTTATTCCTTCTCCGTCAGTCATTGTAGCCGTCATGTCATTTCTGCGCAGACCAACTGCTGTTGGCTCCCATGTGTGTAAACTCTTCGTCTAGAAAATGAACACCTCACTTCATTCATGTTCTTTGTCGAAAAAATGCAATAGAGCTCCATTTCCTGTTGATGAAGTGTATTTCATATACATGCATTGTGGGCAGAATTTTGCAATATTCAGAAGTCTTAGTATTTTCTGACGTCATAAAAGGGATGTTAGGAACCACCTCCTATCTATCTGGAATGCTTAAATTTGATTAAATCGTGTTGCTTACGGCGGACTAATTTTGCTGTTCAAGTAGAACCAGTCTCCAGTAAACACCTTTGGTACGTTTGCGGTTCCCGTAGTAGTACTGTTTCATTAGGCTGTGTTCCGGCCTGGAAGAAAGCTCCTTCTGAAGGCAGAATTTGCTTTTCCGAAGGATCGTTAAGCTCAAGCTGGTTTTTCTGAATCTTGCTGTTTGACCCCGATCTGTCTTTAAGCAAGTATGACTACCTTGATGAAGAACTCTTCTCGCATTCTCTACTCTAAGGCTGAGAATTTATCCCATTCTTGAGCAATATGGACTCTTTCAAATGAAAAAGTTTCGTTGACGAACATGTGGATTTTGGTGTCTCCATAGTCCTTTTCTACAATAGTTTCATCTTATCCTGAAGGTCAAATTACGTGGGAAATATACAAGCAGCAGTTAGAATTGTTTTTTGTTCACTTTGATCAGACTGTGACCAAATGGTGCTACTAGTCATAGTAATACAGCTCCAATCACGAGCATTGCAACTCAAGTGGGTTTCTAATTTCTATTGAATTAATTTTTGAGAATGGAAAATTGATCTCTTGCAGGTTGAAGTTTCTTGTACTACATGACCGCATGTTTGGTTAAAAAATGACAGCCTCCATTATTCGCATTTTGGGTCATGCTGTTGTCTATTATCATCAACATTATGATTTGAGGCTTTATTAAGAAGATTGTTCCGTCATGCTTTTTGTTTCTCATGGCATGAAGCATCCGTAGCATGCAAGCCTTCATGTTGTTGCTGAAGTAAAAAATCCAGAGAACATAATAGTGAACTACGAAAACTAGATCTAGTCCTTTTCTGATAGAGAAACTTATATTGAACCTGCAGGTTGGCTAAGTTTCGAATCGATGTCCAATTGTTACACCATTTGTGGCTTCTTTTGTTATCACTCCATACATGTACAGGCTTTCGCTTTTCCGATTCCTGGCCTATCAGATCCAATCATCCAAAATGGTCTAGCACAAGACAAATATCTATCAGAATAAGCTTACAATATCCAAACTATTGCATAAGCTGGGTAAGATTCTAACCATATCAGACTAATTGTCAAGGGCTGGTCCTGAGTCCTCGAGTCTTTATTAGGCTCAACCTGCCAGAGGAATTGCTGAAATGAGAACTTACGCAGACAACCTGAACCTTAGTGTCCATGTCTGCTGTTGCATTTCAACGGCTTGATATCGAACTGTTGTGACAGCTTGATGAACAGCTACTTCTCTACCATAGATAAATTGCGGTGGATCTTAACAAATATTCAGATTTTTACAATAAATATCTAAGATACTTCACTGTCAAAATTTTGGAGATAAATGGAGATAATGCCTTTTTATTTTTTTTCTTCTTAGACATCTTTCAAGATATAAAAGTTGAGAAAGCCTATCATGAAGAAATGACCAAAAGTCAGTAGCAATCGCAGGTTTCATTACTTCTCTTCCATTCCATCCACTTAACCAAACCAACAAATCAAACAAAAAGAGAACAACAGAACTCTAATGCCTTGATGCATCGAAATCTTAGACAGAGAGAGACAGAGTCATAAACAGCAATCTTCGAGCAAGAAAAATCTTTTACTATTTACAAATTTTATGTTGTACGGATATGTACAGGAAGACAATTTCAACATTCCATACATCCTTCAAAATTTTGACCCTTGAGGGACTGAAAATAAGATTTATCCTAACAGCATGTTAAGAAGTTGAGGAGGGCGACTCTTGCAGTGATCAAGCTCCTAAACACTCCCTCCAACTCATCTTCGACCCCCGTCAAGCACGACTCCAAATTTTCCATTAGCCTTTTCACATATTGAACGCTGTCCTCTGCTAATTCTTTGTTCGGATGGCCACACAACAGAGCCACATCCAACCTTTCAATTTCGTTGGTCCTCTCTTCAGCTCCGCCACCATCATGTTTCTTTGAACATCTTAACTTCGAGAAGATCGATCCTGGGGAGTTGCGAGCAGAGATGATTGATGCAAGCTGCTCGAACGTGGCTACTGTATTAGCTCGGACATCTCTCAGGATTTTTTCAACCTTGCTATTATTTGAGGTCGACCCATCAGCTTCCATGGTTTTCAACAGCTGCAGGCATTTTATCATGTCCTTCCTCATGCTCTTCCTCATGCATTGGTATCTACCGATGCCGACATCAAGATTCTGATCCCTTCTGCGGAACATCGACTGAAGGGCTTGCTGCTCCTCTCTCATACGCTGCACTGAATCCTTCACCATCCCACACACGTCAAGCAATCTCAGAAAGTCATCCATCAACTGGGTAACAAAGGTATCCTTTCTACAGAGAGCTTGCTGTGTGTGAGCCATTTGCAGGAAGCCATCAATGCAGCAGAAGAGGTCCTTAAGGTGGCCAAGTCCGGTGCTTGTCAAGCTGTGTGGCTTGGCCTGCCATTCTTTTGCAGCCTCAAGGCATTCTTCTACTCGGCACAAGATGGGGTTTGAACTTGTGGGCAAGCTGATGGACCTTGCGTGGAAAGAGTTCAAGGATGATGTTGCCATTTCTCACTGTCTTTCTTGCCTTGCAGAAATGAGATGTTGTGGTTTTGATGATGAACATCCGCGCGGCTTCTCTTATATAAAGACTGGCTAAGAGACAAGTGGAATCTTGCCCTGTTGGTAGCATTTAGTGAGCATGTGGGAGATATATATGCGCCATTGGCTTTCTCATTCGTATTGAATTTGTATTCTGTTTATATGAGAAAAACAGGTGTACGTGGGGACAATGAAGAATCAAAGGGCCGTGAGGATTAATTGATAATCTTTTGTTGGAGTCGATTTCTTAAGAAAGCTGTGTCGTTAGGTGCGTAACATTAGTGGGTAGAAACCTGCAGGATGAGCAGATGGTTGATTATGTCATGCATTGTTTTTTATCTGACGTCTCTAGTGATCTTACAAGTACCTCATTGTATATATTATTCTTGCTAACACAGCTTGGTTCACCTAATTTGGAGTTCCAATCAAGATTGTAACATCTTATTTAGAACAATCGGGAATCGTTTGAATGTTGGTAATTATGAAAAAGAATGATGGCTACATCTACTGAATTGATTTGAGTTATCAAGTCTTTCTGGGCACCAACCGGTAGCAGTCTATAGCCATCAGGCGAATACTACAGGAGCTACATTCAGATGATCATGTATTCAGAAGATAGATTACTGCTCCATGTGTAAAAAATAGTTTAGAAATAGTCAGGATTGAAAGTTGTCAAGAATGTTTTCAAGCTTTGTGGCATGCCCCCGAAATGCCATTGAAAGTATTTGGATACACAGCCCTTCCATGTAATCTAAATCCACTGAAGACATCGATAAAAGGCTGACAAATTGGCCCGCCTACACTGATTGAACTAATTTGAAATGAAATAGAGAAATTTGTTCTTTCAAATTCAGAATCCTTTTGTCCATACCACTTGTTCATTCACTGTGACTAAGCTTTTAACCTTCAGTAAGGCGCAAAAACAACGATCGGCCTCGATTCTCTATGGTTGTTAACAAAAGGAAAGACTCCTTTTGTACTAGAATATTTTCAAACCAGGAGACTTGAAAAGGTGTTGCACGAATGAAAATTCTTACTTCCAATTTATGAGTTAGGTATGGGCCTGACCTGAGACTTCCAATTATTGATTCACGCACACCGACTGGCAGCCAGATCACACGCATCACGTAAGCACATACCTTTCATTAAGGATGTGGGCCTGACCATCGAGAACCTTCCAGTCATTAGTATCGGCCCCCCGTGCACGCCAACCATGCAATATCCAACTGACGGCGACAGAACACATGTGTTCTTCCCGCTGGACGAGACACGTGGCACAACTAGTTTCAGGTCCAAGGTGGCTTGGATTGGAAGATGCATTGTACAGCTTCCTTTTTAAAGATGAAGGCCCCTCTCATCGTGCCATCGTCATAAATTTAATGACAGTCGAACAACTGTTGGCGATGGGTTGGCGTCTTCCAGTTGCCGACATTGGGGCTCGGTTTTAGCATTATTGAACTGTTCTTCTTGTTACCTAGAGAAGGTGTGGTAAATGGTACTCATGAGTTAAAAGACCAAGATCAATTTTCTTCAAGTTTGAACTTTTTCGTAGTGCTGTGCTCGTAATTGGAAGTTTGGGAGGTCAAACATGGATTTGCTTCTTGGGGAGTTCTTTGCCAACAAACGAACAAAAGTTACTTTTAGTTATTGCATAGATTTGGGACAAAAGTTTGCCCAAGGCTGCCTGGCAGCCACTCCGTTCATGGTGATGAGAAAATATTTTGCCAAAACAATTCTATCCACTTGTTAAAGAAGCTCAAAAGAAATGTTAATGGACTGACTTCATTAAAATGTGTATCGCAGTAGCACAAAGGTAAGGCAGATAAGTATTCGCGTGTAGAGTTAGGTTCGAGTTAGAGCTAATTTCTTGATTGACGTATAAGCTAAGGTCACAACTGCGGAATGGTGGCTTCAAGCTGAATGGAGAGAAAGTTCAGCATTGAGTGTAAGACGATGATCAATCCGTTTGATTGGACGACATTTAGCAACCAGTTAGCTGGGAACTTTATCTCGATGCAGTCTTTCTTAAACAATCTACTTAGTGCAATGACATTCAAAAATGACATGCTCTGGTAGAGTCTTACGAGTTACAACTCCTGTCGTTCGTAGTATGTAAAAAAAATGTGGATGACAATTTGCCAAGTCCCGAGGGGCACTCTCTTCTAAACTATTTAAACACAAATCTTCTGTTATGTTAAGAAGACTATAGGGTGGTCTAGGAAGAACTCTTCGTGCTGCGTTGGGCAAAAGCTTGGCTCGTAACGGTTGCCACCTTGCAAAAGTTGACCCCCTATAAGCACAGTGTGTCGTTTTTGTAAAATGTGGTAGTCAAGGCTCGGTCACGTTTTCTCTTCAAGGAGCAGGTTCATTGTTCTTTCATTTGGAAAAAATTTTGTCACTCAAAAAAAAAAAAAAGAAAGTTGTGCATGTGTAAATGGGTTAGAGGCAAGATCATGGTGCCACAAGTTTAATCTTGTCAAATCACCCAACCATGAGTCCATCTTGTCATTGTCGTTTCATAAATACACCGACAAATTTGACAAGACCTTTAATGGGACCTGGCATTCTACACAAAAATAGTGGAGATAGAAGAGAGAGACAGAAGGAGATCTCAATTGAGAGAGAGGATAACACAAGCAGAAATTTTGGAGAAAGATAAATCGTTACTATACACAAATTTTACACATGAACAAAATTTACACCCATTAAAGTTTGGATGCTGAGGTGAAGCTCTTGAGAATGAAACAGTCATCTTAACTGCATGTTAAGATGTTGAGAAGGGTGACTCTTGAATTGATCAAACACCTAAACACGCCTTCCAACTCATCTTCAACCCCCCTCAAGCACCGATCCAAATTTTCCATTAGCCTCTGCGCAGATTGAACAGTATCTTCTGCCAATTCCTTGTTCAATTGGCCACACGCAGCAAACAGAGCCGCATCGAGCCTCTCTATTTCATTGATGTTCTCTTCGTCGGGGCTATTTTGTCTCTTTGAACTCAACAATCTTGAGAAGACAGACCAGGAGGAGTTGCGTGCGGAGATGATCGATGCCAGAAGCTCAAACACATACACTGTATTGGTTTTCAGGTCTCTTAGAATGGCCTCGACCTTACAATCATCGGAGGGAAATGCAAGAACTTCCATGGATTTCATCATTTGCTGGCATTTGATCATCTCTTTTCTCATTCTCTTCCTCGTGGACTGATATCGGCTGATACCAACATGTAGATTTTGATCCCTTCTGCGGAACATTGACTGAAGTGCTTCCTGCTGCTCTCGCAGCTGCTGCACTGAATCTTTCACCATCCCACACACGTCCAACAGTCTCAGGAAGTCATCCATCAATTGGTTGACAAACTTCTCCTTCCTGCGGAGAGCTTGCTGACTATGAGCCATTTGCAGGAAGTTGCCGGTGCAGTAAAAGAGATCCTTGAGCTGGGCAAGGCCATTGCTTGTCAAGCTGTGTGGCTGGGCTTGCCAACCCTTAGCGACCGCAAGACATTCTTCCATTCGCTGCAAGATTGGGTTGGTTTTTGTGGGCAAGCTGATAGATCTGTGGCCGAAAGAGTTTGAGGAACAAGTTTCCATTTCTCTCTTCATTCTTTGCGTCTCTGCGAGAAGAAAGTTTTGGTTTTTGAACCTTGAAGATGAAGAAGGAATGGCGCTTGTTATATACAGACTAGTTGGGAGACAGGTGGAATCTTTCCCCGTCGGAAACTACTATTATGCATGTGATCTGTGCCCATCTGCCATTGATTTTCTGATTGATACTGATCTTTAATTTTGTTTAATAGGAATGTAAGGCGGAGACGGGAATAATCAGGAATCAAAGGAGTTATAAATCACTTTGTTGGCCTCATTTTTTAACAAGGTTATTCCGTTCAAAGCCCAACAAAAACTTTCTCGAAAGTCTCATTTATGATTCTTACGTAAACAGGATCCATTTACGAACAATAAATGGTACAACCTCCGACTTTTATCCTGATTTAGTTTCGATGTACATAGTCCAAGGATTTTACAAACAGTGAAAGCAATTATTGCTGTCAAATATTCGACAGTCAAGCCCCAGGAGCCTGACGTAGTGACGTTAACGCAAACCATGGAGGTCGATATTTTGAATTATTTGGACGAACTAAGTTTATTGGAATGGATTCAATCTAATCGGAAAACCCAAAAAAATTCGAAAAAAATCAAGACCCAAAGCCATATCCTAACCATTTATGTTCCTGACACATATCAGATCAGATATAGATCCACTTGACCCATTCTTTAGATGAATCAGAGGGAGGGATCCTGATCTAAGTGGACTTGGATCAGACGGTAATCAACTCCCGGCTTGATGAAATATCGGCTGCTCCCAATTTGAAGTACCTAATTAACTTTTTAGTGATCCACATTTTAAGCATGGGCAGCCTGCGATTATAATACTGAAAGTGGACTCTAACCCAGTTGTTTATTTGTCCAAGGACTTCATCATCAACATCAGCAGCAGCAGCAACTTGGGCTTCTGTCGTTCAATAATATCGGCCTATTAAGAACACAAACTGAAACTTACAGACGCCAAATTAAGAGTAACTGCAACGGATGTTGACTCATACAGGATAAGCATAGAATGTGGAAGTTGTTAGATCCATGAAATAGAACTGGAAAATGGCAGCCAACAGCAAGGGAGGAAGGAGAAAACCGCTAATCATCTGCTCACTTGGCTTCAATTATTATGTGTTTAATATGTGTTCGGTGTAGGCTTGACCGATTGACTTCCAATAATTGCCCCCAAGGATACCAAACTGCCTAATAGACAGATAAGCAAACAATTTAGGTACAGACTTGGTCAAAGACTTCCAATTATTGCCCCCACGAGGACCAACGATGGGCACCCGTGCGTCTGAGACCTGCATTGAAGTCTAGGAGCCTTAGGTATGGGTCTCTGTGTTCCAGACTTGGCTCACCCCATTTAATTTATTCTCTCATCTGGTCAACAACCAATCAGCACTTGCCATGCAAAGCGTTTTCTCTAGTAGGCAGGTTGGCCTTAAGCAATGGAATGCCAGAAGATGCCCATAGAGGTCTCTCAGGAATTGAACTCTTGTTTCAACTGGGAAATTTTATATAACAGAAGAGAGGGCTCCTCCCTTAGCTAAGGGGAGAGTTATTCATGACTTCCAATCTTTTCAAATTTCATGATTGACAGACTATATGTGTCAGTGCCCATCCAGATATGTGATATAACGCATCTCATGGGCAGTCAAAGTTTCAAACGTTGATGCTGCCACTACCAACAAGCTGTCCCAGCAGAGCTTACAGTAGTACTTCCGTCCCTGTCATCCCAGTTATTGCAGCATTGCTTGCTGTGAATGAAGAAAAATGTCATCTAGTCTGCTCAGTGTTTAACCATTAAACATGGCTAAATAGTTGGAGATTTAGATTGAAGCCGGCAGCAGCAGTAGACCCATTATCTAATGGCTGCCGTTGCAGTGGCACTTGGGTGGGAAACATTTTCTTTCGTCAAACAAGGTGAGTTACAACTACAGGTGCACAAATTATTTGAACAACTCAAGCTCAAATTAAGCTCGATTGATATAGGCCCAGGCCAGTCGAGCTTGACTTATATAATAGATGAGTTAAGCTGGACGAAATAGCCCAAGCCCATTCGTTGTACAAACCAACTTCAAACATCATTTGAGCCCGTCTGAACTCGAGCGAGCTCATCTAATAATGAAAGCTTGTACCTGCTTCATCCTTTGCGAGATTCTCCTGCAAATAATCAGAGTGGCATCCTATATAATTACCAACAGGCAGGTTATGTGTGCAAAGTATGAAAGAGAAACCAGTTCCACAAGCTCTACCAACTGACAGAAGCAGTGAGTGGTTTAAGATCCGGTACCGGTAAAACATTGAGTTAAGCAGTGTATCTATGACGCAAAGGTAAACACTGTACAACAGAACCTTTTACTACCGGAAACTATTATCCCACAGCAGCCCCGTACTGATTATGGTTCTTGCCTGCATATACTTGACCTATTAGAAGTATGACAGAATCACTTAGGGTGCATTCAATTGTCAGTATTTAAATTCATGAATTTAATGTAGCATATTTTGATGGCCTGACAATGTATGGGCACTCAATTAATGGCTCACACTAAAGATCTTGGGTCAAACTTCTGTTCCACACTATTATCACTAAACAGAGCCCACAGCAGCCCCGTACTGATTATGGTTCTTGCCTGCATCTACTTGACCTATTAGAAGCATGATAGAATCACTTAGGGTGCATTCAATTGTCAGTCTTTAAATTCATGAATTTAATGTAGCATATTTTGATGGCCTGACAATGTATGGGCACTCAATTAATGGCTCTCACACTAAAGATCTTGGGTCACACTTCTGATTCACGCTAGAGACCCCCATTTTTCCCTTTTACACAGCAATGGTTTAAAAACAGGAGAGTATGTCGAATCTTAACTCCATAAATAGATCAGCACTTATTGGCCTCCTCTTAAAAAATTGAACATCTAATTAACCCGTCAAGCACAAAAGAAATCCACTTACTGTTTTTATAGGTCAAAAAACCGGTCCTGCACTCTCACAAGAGCAACACTAAAACTCCAAAAATCATTTGAATACAAAGTCGTATTACCAGCTCTAACTGCAAGAAGTGCTGCCTGTCAGTTCATTTGGTTGGGAGAAAACTGGTTCTTACAATACCGGAGTTCCTGCGGGCACATGTCACATCAAACAACGGATAAGGGAGCCAAGAACACAGAAAAAATGCTACTTAGGGGCTCCATCTCCCATCATGAAACGGGTAGCAGAAACCACTGTTCCAAGACGTTGTCTGTTCAGCAACCAGACGACCTCCTAAGGGGGTCGTTTTGGAATGAGCACAGTAACGGACTATTCCATAAATTTACACTGAACTGTTCCATCTTCTTGAAGAATTAGGGTAGATTCTTCCCTGAATAGCTTGTTATTGTTTCCATTGCTGAACATCCCCAACAGAATCAAAGTGTAAGTCTAGTTAAGACTTCATCATAAGCAAAGAAAAGAACAGAAGTTCACTCAATTAGGCACACAAAGTCGAGCTTTAGTCAGACGCACATGATAACCAGTTCAGCATAGCAAGCAGGTGCCAAGGAAACAAAGTTTGTGTAACCAAGCTGCTCGGCCATGTGTTCCGAAGTCCTTTGCGATAATATATATACCAAGATAATAAATAATTGACAAAACTTATCTAGAAATGCTTATATGGACCATTTGCTTGGATTATTCTCTGCAAAAAAAATGTAAATAATTAATAGCTTTTAACTTGGGATATTCAAATTAACTACTCACTCAGATGATTTTACAAAAGAGAAAATGGGAAGGAATTCCATAGGCAACAGATTCCACAGGGGCTTTAATTGTCGCTGGAGTTGCCGGACAGATGGTTTGAATGGCTTGGTGTGCACGAAGACGCACTCAGCGAATCTTTTATTACTTGACGTACATGCCACGCATGTGCCATAATAGTAGAATAGCCAAATGCCAATGCAAACAAGACAATGGGCACATTGCAGGCTAACTAACGCAAGGTCACAAATTTCTCAGCCAATAGAAAATCACTAGAGAAGCAAGAGTACAGAAAAACGGTAAAAATTCATTATTCATGGGCAAACAAAAGGCAGTAAACTGCACAAGAACGGTTTGATTTACTTTCTTGCCTCACAGCACCACTTTGCTTCCTAGCAGCGTCTGTGAGACGTTACATATTTGACTGACTGGAGAAGCAGCAGCACAGAAAAACGTGAACGCCAGCGCTCATGAGGTTTAAAAAAGGCTGTAAACTGCACATAACTACTTGGTTTGATTTACTTTTTATGCCTCATAGTAACGTCGGTCAGGCATGAGAATAATGCTTAGCAATTCTGGGAGCACAGCTAACAGAAAGCAGCAACCAGATCTCATGCAACTAAACATATCAGATCAATCCATTAAGACCAATTTGGCAAATGTAACAGTTTGTAATTATTTCATGACTGACCCAATCGTTAGGTAATATTTATGGAATATTTGTTTGCCAAACAGGCCCTTAGAGTCTTCCTTATCCGTGATTAGCAAAATTATTGGCATCTCAGCATGCTGATACCCAACATTTTGTGTTACACCAGACTGTGTTAGCAAGCTTCACGATAGAAAGTCAACACCAAAGTAAAACGATGTCCGAGATAGCTTTGGTCATTTGCACATTCCATTAACCAAAAATAAAAATCTAGAGAAAAAGGATTGTGGCATATCAAGCAATCCATGCTGTATACAAGCAAATGATAAAAAACGAAGAACATATGCTTCTTGCTTTTTTTTATTATGGTCAGACATGAGACGGAAAACACAGCTGTTCAAATTTCAGCAATCTTATAGTTTTCAATGAGATCCCTGCAAGCACAATAACAAATTTGTTAATCTCTTCAGATATCTCATATCTAGACCAAACAGAATAAAAATATTCATGATTTGTCCAAGTAGACCATTCAAGTAATCATAAAAAATAAAAAACAAACATGAAGAAATCTTATCTGAAGCGGGTCCTATGTGCAAAGCCATCCAACCACTCAATACACAACATCCTTCAATCAATGCTTAATATCTCAATAAAATTGGAACACACCAAAAGTTTGAGAATGTTATATGCAATCTGACACCCCAAATGTTTAGTTCCATATTGAAGATTGAGAGGGACCTTCAAGGGCTTATAAAGGGAGGTCATTAATGAGATGATTGTCCTGGTTCTTAGCCTTTTTGGGGCTGGAGCCGAAACTGTTAGGAGGCGGGTTGGGATCCGCCAAACCAGGGGCCCGAGCCCAGGAGTGGGTCGGGTTGTTACAGTGGTATCAGAACCGGTTCAACACTGGGACCTAAGGTCCCACACGCACGGACGCGTGTGCCTTAAGGGGGGTGGATTGTAACACCCCAAATGTTTAGTCTCGTATTGAAGATTGAGAGTGATCTTCACGAGCTTATAAAGAGGAGTCATTAATGAGATGATTGTCTTGGCTCCTAGCTTTTTCGGGGCTGGAACTGAAATTGCTAGAGAGCGGGTTGGGATCCACCGAACTAGGGCCCTGAGCCCAGGAGTGGGTCGGGTTGTTACATGTAAAGCCATCCAACCACTCAATACACAACATCCTTCATTCAATGTTTAATATCTTAATAAAATTGGAACACACCAAAAGTTTGAGAATGTTGAAAAGGATAGTACTTTTGCTAGCGAAGAAAGCACCGAACTAGGGCCCTGAGCCCAGGAGTGGGTCGGGTTGTTACATGTAAAGCCATCCAACCACTCAATACACAACATCCTTCATTCAATGCTTAATATCTTAATAAAATTGGAACACACCAAAAGTTTGAGAATGTTGAAAAGGATAGTACTTTTGCTAGCTAAGAAAGCTTCAAATGCAACTCCATAACCAGGAATATCTTTATTGCATGTTTGATTGCAAGACTTCCCTTTTTTTATTTCAGAATGAAATATCAACGTAACTTCTGGTGTTCCCTGAAAACATATTCAAACTGTGACCCTTTTTGATAACTGAACACTGCATTGTGATTGCAGAGACAGAAGTTTCTCCCTCTGCAGGATCCAGCGGTTGTTCACAGACATGCCCTCCTCCTCATCATTGTCATCCTCAGTCTCTACACTCTCCCTTAAGCCCTCCTCCCTGTTATCGCTCACCCTCTCCCCTCTCCACCACTTGTTGCAGCTCAATCCATCATCTTCCAATACCTGAGGCGTACTGCTGCCTATTCTTACAAATATCTGGACACACCTCTGTGCAACAAAAGAGACAAGCAAACTTTAATGGAAGAGGAACCTACCCCAAAACTCTATCAAGTTGATATCTAGTTGGAAGAGTATGCAAAGTGCAAACACCCAAAGAACAATCCTTCCTCTACCAGGCAACTCTCTCGTCACACTACCAATTTGCCATCAGCTGCACCCTCCTAACCTATCTGTTTCTGTCCACAGCTCCAGTTACCTCTAGCTGTCTGACATTCTCCATCAGATCTCAAGCATAATTTCACTTGAAAAACCAGAAGATATCCTACCCAAATGCTCCCACGATTGTGTTTCCATCCTCCTTAGTGACACAGTGGGAAAGAAGACTGCTCCTCTAAACCACAGTCAATATCTAAATTGAACTAAGGAAATCAAAGAGAACACGGAATGAAACAAAATAACTGTAAGAAGGGAGAACTCAAAGAAGATTAGGGTTTCACCTATGTCACACAGACACGGCAAAATGAGCCACGTACCGATGTCGACACTCCGACACCTGGATACCGACACTTGGACACGACAGGATACATTTTGGATCGGGTCTGGGTTAGACCCGATCCAAACCACTTTACTAACCCGCTATTCTTTGTTTTGTTTGAGACTTTCTTTCTTATGACTTATGAGATTGATCATGAACAATGTTTTGTTTGAGAATATGAGACTTTCTTTCTTATGACTTATGAGATTGTAAGAGTGAATTATTAATTTAATGTTTTTTTTTATTTTATTATCCTTTTTAATTTTTTAGAATATAAAATTTGAAGTGTCCGCGTATCCTAAAATTTTGAAAATTGTCGTATCCGTGTACCCGTACCCGTATCCGCGTGACATAGGGTTTCACTAATTCCAGACTAATTACAAATGAGGCTCTAAACATCTTTATATAGCCAAAAGCAAGAATAAGTAAAAACCTAAAATATTAGAACGGGATCCAAATAAAACAAAGTAATAAATAAAACCCCAAATTAAGACTGAGTCTTTTAATCCTTGCCCTGCTCCTGCATCACATAGCAACTGGAAACTCTCCCTCGTCAGGAGGTGAACATCTCCCCCTTTCTTTACCTATTTTAAGTTTTTAACACAAACCTAAAATAGGGTTAGCCTTGATCTACCCACCCCTTAGATGACTTATGTCGAACAAGATATTGCAGATAACTTGTTTGAGCATGCAATCGCAACCTAAGGATGCCGGATGATTGAAAGCTAAGCCTTTGAATATATAATTGCTATCGCCTTTAGCATACTAGGATATGACAGCTTTTAACTTTACCATCAGCAACTGTCCACTATCAGTGAATGCATCTGAAAGCAACAGGAGGTCACATTTTAAGGGATAATTTGTTACCAAAAATTTGCACGGTACATAACAGTCAACTGTATTTACTTAGAAGAATCGTACATTTAGCCTTTAGTGCATAAGATTGGGCAATTGTCTACGGAAGTCCACAGGTTTGAATTCAGAAGTCAATATTCAAGCATTCTTAAGGTCTAGGAATTTCTGCAGACATCCACCCTAGGTGGAGCCTTTTGGTGCTATAATAGCATTGAGAATTGTAAGGAAAACCAAAAACAGCTTCAAAAGAAAGGAAACCTCCTTCTTCTCCCACTTTTTTAGGCAAGCTGGGGGATAACCACTGGTTGGGAACAAGTAGGGGCATAGCTAGGCCAATGCCGATAAAACCCAGTAAGTAGAATATCAATAGAAAACAATAGGTCAGGTATAACATAGCTTTCCAATAGATGATTTGCTAATATCTAAAGACAAATTGCCCCCAAAAATAGATCAATCGCCATTCTGATACCAAACTTCCTTTAAAGTCCCCATCAAGCTAAAATCTTCTGCCAGTTTTTGACAATCCTCAAGATCTGCAACATGTTTCCATGTCTTTATAACTCTTATTGGTTACAGTGTTGCATGGCTTCCTCAGTGCATGTCTCAGTTCCTTCCCCCTTTTATGCATTAGTTGAATGGCTAGGATTTGTAAAATAACATCCATCACTTTTAGATGCCATTTTGGCCCTCTTGCCAGTGGAAGAACACAGCTGATCTATCTGATCCTTTTAATGATTGTGTGATTCAATTTTCCAACACAACTAGTTGAAGGATATTAAACTTATCTTCACATGTCTAATACTATGAATCCTCCAATGATTTTCAAACATCTCCAATATACATTCACTAACTTTAAAGCCATAGAAGCAAAAACTGTTTTTAATTCAAAATATGTCATCTTCATTTTCTATAGCATATTACTCGACAAGCATCATCAATAAATGCAACCAAGTAACAAGAAATCCAATACATTGATCTCTCTAAGACCAGAAATGTGCAGAATGAACTACTTCAGTAAAAACCTAATAAAAGAAGAAGAAAAACTAAAAGCTTGAAGCATATCAATGCAAGGACATTCTTTTCTCTACAAGAAACTTGTTCTAATTCAACAAATTATATAATGATGGAGAAGCTCAATCAAATCATGTAATGCAGTTGAAATTTTATCAGTAACAGGTTATACACAAAGGACATTGTATAGTGTATGTACCGCATGTGCATGCTCATGATCATCCTCATGGTCTTCATGTCCCTCCCATGGACGACGCCAACCCTGAAACAGAAAGCATATACTAGCAAGTATTTTCAAATGTAAAAGGTTTGATGAAAAAAAGGACGAGATTTAAGAATTACCAAGAGTACGGGACCATCTTGCTTGGCCCTGTATAGCACCCAAAACCTACAAACAGAGAACAAATTAATATTATCCAAAGAAAGGATTGTCTTTTCTATTCTATCCAATTGAAGAAAGAAAAACTTAAAAAAAAAAAAATATCACAGAGAATTTACAAATGAACTTATATGCACTCCTGCAGGAAATCATCATGCAACAATTATAAATTTGCAACCTTCCTTACTTTTCTTTTTTCCAGTAATTATATGCACTCTTGCAGGAAATCATCATGCAATAATTATACATCTGCAATCTTCCTTACTTTTCTTTTTTCCAGTAACCAGACATAGACAAGCCTAGATGGAGAATGTTAGGTAACAAATACATTGAGTCAACATGCTCCAATGGCAGGGTGAGACGACCATTTCCCACATCGAAATTCTTGTAAAGAAAAAAACGACAATCCTCAAGGATAAGGTAGTAGAGAACCAAAACTTCTACATAGCATGTCTAGGAAATAAATCTTGCAATCTTAAGCAAGAAATATAACTTATAGACTACAATAGCAGAGAATAAGCTAAATTTTCTTCACGTTCTAGCATCAACTAGAAGCTCCTAATTGCCACCCAGTAAAACCAATTTTATAAAATCTGAATCTCCTACGTATCAAACAGCTGATTCTGCACAATTGTTTTGCAATAGGTCTCTCCTCAACCAACGATCCCTTTAATTAGCTGTCTATGGTTCGAAAAACAAACCAATAGCAATGGTCCAGCAAAATTTTATAACCCAGTTTGACTCATTCGCTTTTATACCAACATCTTCAATCACATATACTTAACTGACACGTAGGTTTTTAACTATTTATGATCCATCGCTTCCCCATCAAGGATCAAGCATGGAAAAATTTTGACAGTAACTGCAGCTCCTTTTCCAGATACTATAACTAATAATAACTGGAATGCACTGCACCACTTCCCAGCCGTTCAACTTTCTTAACATTATATGATAAACATATTCTGTCATACCTACTGATCCACAGATTCTCTGGAACGCCTTCATCTTTCCTAGAGAAGAGCTAAACCACCCAGACATGTGGGTTGGGGACCTTGTAGATACTGCAATGAGAAAGCACCTGCATAGTCTACTTCAAGTATATGGAATTCTACGTGCTGCCTGATGCCTCTTGACCAATTCCATCTAAATATCCCAAACACTCACCAAAAAAAAAAAATCAAATCCCCAACTCGAAGCAAATTCCTTCAACCAAATGTCCTCCACATCAAAGATCAAACAGTTCACAGTCAAAAACCCCCAATTTGTTCCCCATAAAACGTGACGGGAAGCACTAGCACTAGCGTGACAAAAAATTAAGGCGGATTATCGAAGCAAATCAACTAAGGAGCGCTTTTCTGAACAAAGTGGGGTTCGTCTAACAGAGGCAACGCGCCTCTCAAACATCAGATCGGAAAAAAAACAACAGATCCCCCAACAAGATTATTCACCAATAAGATAATAATCAGGCGCAGTTACTGACACAACAACTCAAACCCTAAATGCGAGAGAAGAGGGATGATGGGCATGTTGTAAAAAGGGAAAGAAACGGAATCAAGGCGCGCGTACCACATGACGGCGCACAGGCCTTTGCCGGTGACCGTATGCCATCTCTTGGGCGGATAAAGAGTGAGGCCCTTGTACGTGACGCCATGGCCATCGCCGTGCCCGCCTCCCATGTTAGTATCCTTTCTCCCGCTTCGCCGTCTCCTCCTTTCTTCTCTCTCTTGCAGAAGCAAAGGCCAAAGGCCGATCTCGCGAGCCTTTGGTGGCCGATTGTATGGGCCTACTAGTAGCGAGCCAGTCCAAGGATTCGGGCAGAGCTGAGTACACCACAAACGAGGCCAAGAAGATTCACTGCAGTCTTTCTTGTAAAGCTGGAGCAGCTTGTGGCTGGCTCGCTCTTGTGTGTGTATAAATTTATGAGATTAGAGAACGGCAAAAAATAAAATGTGTCGATCAAGTTTTACAAAACGATTTTATTTAACGCTTTTGTATTCATCAAATCATGAAATTCCGTCCACATAATAATTTTTGTGATTTTCTTCGATTTATAATTTTGGAAATTTTGATTAACATTCATATGGTTAATTCAATTGAAAACTTACCCCTAAAATGAGGGATGCATTGGCCCACTATGAGACTCCATCAAATTCAGCTTAATTGAATTCTATGTATTTGGACTTAAATCAAGTCTTTGTTTATTTTTTTTAACCAAAATTTAGACACAAGCAGCATAAGATTCATCATTTTAGGCAACTGGGTCAAATCTATGTTACATCGAATTGGATACCAAACTCGTATTTGAATTTGGTCGTGAAACGCATTTGGAATCACAACATGATTATTATTTGGATTTTGATTTCTTTACTAGATCCAACTAATATCAAGTTGAAGCCAAAACAAGACATTTGAATAACAAAAGCTTACGAATCTCTCTTCTCAAACCTCTTATCATCGAATGTCACCATAGTGACAACACATATTATGAATTCCATTATGATTTTGAAGTAAAGTATGAGGTATCAAATGTTGAGCCTTCCAGCGTGCTGCCAGTTATAATGATTCTTTTGGACTTTGAAGGCCTTGGTAACAATGGTGTTTGCTCATCTCCTTTCTGGTATTCGAGAACCCATTAATGGCAGTCACTGTTTGATAATTAACCAAACTAGGTGAGGAGATCAACATGTTAATAAAAGAAAAACTATATGGGCCTGTGTGGGCAAATGCCCACACAGACTTACACTTAACTCTGCCAATGTCAGGCCCTGAAGCATTCCAAATTTATCATGTTAAACTGTAAGGTTGCCTTTGATAGCCTTGAATCTTAGATCTAAGATATGAATCTTAGATCTAAGATATATAAAAAAAAGTGTGTTTAAAAGATCTTTAAGTTTAAACAAACTGAAGTATATGTAAGAACGGATGAAAAGTGGTCTGGTCTTAAATATATGAATCTCCAATCACCGCAAATCTTAAATCTACGGTGAAACAGACACAATCTTTTAAGTTACTGTCGTTTTTGACATACAACTAAACGACATCATAGAAATAAATTAAAATGCTGCGGCAGGAGCAGGTGAGGATATACGTCCACAGACAGAGCCAAGTCTCAAACTAAGTCAGCCGTCCTGCTTAGGTCGGTGCGGAAGTTAACCCAGAGGTGGGCTCGAAGGGCTCAGTTAACTTTTCTGGAAGCTGACCAAGACCGTTAGCTGGAGTTAACCCCGTCGACCATTTACCGCAACCGTCCTTTTCTGTATTAAAAGATTAACCGTCACTATTTACACCGACAGAGAGGAGAGGGGTGGGCTTCAGTCGTCGACGAGAGAATACGAGGCCGCGTCGTGCATCTCGAAGCTCTCGGAGCCGTCCATTTTGACACGTGGACGACCTGGAATGGCGCGTATCTCTAGATTAACATTCCGCCGGGCCCTGGACGGGCCGTCATGAAAGCGGACTTCGACGTGTCCCTTTCTCATTGGTTCGACGGTCGTGTGGACCCCACCATCGCCTGTCCACCACCACCAGGCCGGACCTTCATCGCCTCCATCACTAAGCATGGCATCTCTCACTTTCCTTCCTCGCGTCCACGACGCGTTCCCTTTGTCTATAAAAGGAAGGGCGACTGCACCTTCTTCTCCTCACTGAGTTGGCGTTTTCTTCTCTGTTAAGTGATTCGTGTGTTTCGTGATCCCACCTGAGAGAGGTTTTCTTGATTCTCATCAGATATGGCTGAGGATCGCCCACCACATACCGGCGAGGATGTTGTTGTTTCTGAGAGGGGCTTGCTAGATGCATTTAGAAAGAAGGAGGACGATAAGCATCGCCACGATCATCATCAGGATCATCACCATGCTCCTCCTTCCGCGGAGTCGGAGGAGGTGCTTGTTGCAGAGTTCAGCCAAGTGAGCGTGACTGCTGCGGCGGAGGAGGAGAAGAAGGAGACGGAACCCCACCATCATGGTTTGCTGGAGAAACTTCATCGCTCAGATAGCTCTAGCTCTGTAAGGATCATCATCTTCTCTTCTGTTATCTTTCCATTAATCGCCCTTAAAGATATCCAGAAAGTGCTTTTTTGGTGTAGCTGTCTTGGTGCTGCCTCTTCCTCTATGTGACTTTTCTTTTACGATCGTGGTTGTTTTAATCTTGATTTATGATAAGATCGATCGATTTAATGAAGAAGAAAATAGGCTTAGCCTTATTGATGTCGTAGTTTAACGCACCATGAAGTATCGCTCTGCATACCTGGGGTATACTGTTGAGGAGGGGCGGACATGGTCATAAGCTTCTGAGGTTTCGAACCCTTGATTTCTCACTTTGCATTCAGGCACTTTTCTCTCGCAACAAAGGAATGGCTTTCCAATGTTTCCATGTGTTCAATATATCTATATCTTGGTGCTTGTTTAATATCAATGATTCTTTTACCAATAAAGTTCCTCTGTCTTTCATCTGTTTATGCACCAACAGGCAAATTTTAGCCAACACCAACAACCAATTTTTATGCGTATGTAACAGAGATTGATGCGTCCTATAGTTTCCATGTTGGATCGTTAACTTCAAATTCTGATTGTATTGGTCTTTGTCATTTATGTGAATCCTTTTTCGCTGTTTCTCAACTTTTTCAGTCGAGCGATGAAGAAGAAGGCGATTCAGAAGAGAAGAAAAAGAAGAAGAAAGAAAAGAAGAGCCTGAAGGAGAAGATCAAGGAGAAGATATCCGGCGACGAGGAGAAGCCTAAAGTTGAAGGCCATGGAGTGGTGGTTGTAGAGGTGGAGAAGGGCGAAGTACTGCAGGTTATAGAAGTGGAGGAACACCCCCCTGAGAAGAAGGGTTTCCTGGAGAAGATCAAGGAGAAGCTGCCTGGTGGCGGCCACTCTACGGCTGCACCGCCGCCTCCACCACCACCACCGCCTCCGCCAGTGGTCGAAGCACCGCCAGTTGATCCCGTGTCACATCATCATCTTGAGGGGCACTGCCATGAAGGTGAAGGGCCTGCCAAGGAGAAGAAGGGCATACTGGAGAAGATCAAGGAGAAGCTGCCTGGCTACCATCCCAAGAGTGGAGAGGAAAGTGGGAACCATTAGGAGTGTGCCAAGTGCATGTGGATTTTGCCTACCTACTACACTACTGCTTGTGATGTATTTGTTTGCTTGTGGCCATTTTGGCATGGTTTGATCTCTTCTCTGTCAACACCATGGGACTGTTGATTTTGGCTTTTACTCATATAATATAGTGTTTGTTGTTGTTGTCTTTGTTGATAAGCTTCTTCTATTTCGTAAACAATGGGAAAGGCAACATGATCGATCTCTTGACATACCAGAGAGAGACTCAAGGGAATCTCCTTTTGTACAATTTTGGCATGTGAAAGTCTCATGACTCTTTGAATTTTTGTTTCTTTCGAAGAAGAACTTGAAAAAACAATGCATATAGAATACGAAAAATACACTAAAATCTAAGCAATATTTATCCATAGCAAGTTAATGTTATGACAATGACCGCATTGGACTCCAAAGTTCAGTTTTTCTCAACTCATTCCCGACTTCCAACGTAAAGTAAAATGTCATACACACAAACTCATTTTGGTTAAGTGCATGATTATGGTAAGCTGCTAAGAATGGAAAGCTGTTCTCTTCTCGAGATGTGTGAGATCCGTATAACAAGTGGCGGGGCCATCATTCATTAAGACTTATATAATCAAACCAGATCCAAACCCACCCCTAACCCGAGTAGCGCAGTAACTCACATGCACATAAGAAATGCACCTGGGGATGAAAGTGGATCAAACATATCTGATTACCCATCTGATCTTGAATATGTTTAGTTGGATCTGGTAAGAAATTTGAATCCGATTACTAACATGATTCCGATTCAATATGTAGTTTCATACTAAATCTCAACCCAAGTCCAATAACCAGGATTCGGCCATCGATTATACATGTACCTGATCATGTGAATATGGCCCAGCCATGTGCTCCCCGTGCTCTCTTTCATGACCTTTAACGTGTTCCTGGTGAACAAATTAATTTGGCTAAACAAGCGCGCAGTTCACGAGGCCAATTTTATTCTTATTGATATGGGCAATGTCCACGATCATGATCAGCGGTCAACCAATAGAGCCCATTAATCTAGGGGAGGTTCTTCGGCTGCAAACAGTTTGGACATGGATCAACGAAATGCATTGAGTAAAATGGAAAAACTCCCATGTGATCTGCTCGCTATTCTAAGCATAATCGATCCAAACTTTGGGCTAAATTAAACCTTTTTTTGGTGATATAAGAAACAGTTTTCAATTGGGAAACTTTAAAGGTATAGTTTAATCTTTCACGCCTACCTGTAGAACTTCAAGGTGCGAGCTCCTTAATCAGGTTGTCAAACTTTAATCTTTATCTAGGAAAAATAGTAATAAACTCACAAGGAAACCAAAATTTTCTTATAAGATCATGACATTTTATGCAACTTGGTTATAATTTATAAGCACCTTATACACACAAACATATACACATAAAGAAAATTGAAATCAGCCGGGTACCCAGATGGCTAAATATTTAAAACTTGTTGATAGGAGCACCATTGACCATCACTAAAAATATAATAAATAATCACTACATTATAAACAGTTGTTAATGCCCCTGTGGCTAAACATTTTTAGAAGGGTTCAAAACTGCAGGATGGCTAAAAACTAAAATCTGTTGCTAGAAATTAGTCATTACAAAATCACTCGCGACTTTGTGTGTGTATATATATATAAAGCCTAGTCAGATGATAGGACTTAGCTTGGACTTTACCGCTTGATTTGTGTCATTTGCTTTGTTAGTTAACTTTCCAAAGTAACATTTTCAACCATTTATTTCTTAAGCGATTCGATATTCTCTTCTCTACTTCCTTGTTCTTTGGGTCACAATTGAGGGCGAAAGAATAAGTTTTCAGGGTAAAAGCGACGCAGGTAGTCTTTAAACAATCAATCCTTGGAAAAGAAGGTATTTTAGCAAAAAGTAGGTGCATATATGAAATCCTTGAAAAGTAAGAGTGGTTAAAAACTTACAAGTGAAGTTATCACAAGTGGGGAACCTCGGTTATTTCAAATTTTACCTGATTTAGGAGACCTTTTTTCCTTTTCCCACTAAAGCCGAATACATCATGATCTTTGCGTGGTATATGGTTACACAAAGTAATCTGGAACGATGGTCCACTTTCCCTTTAAGTATTAAGGCACAATGACAAAGAAAAGTTAGCCCCAGCACTCAATTTTTTAGTTTTTAATGGGTCTCTAACCGCCAAGTTTCTGGAATTTACAGTGGTGAGTTGTAGCCATAAAGCTCTTAACTTCTTTGTTGCAGGCAAATCAAGCAACCCAATCCCATTTTCCGATTTGGAAATTAAAAGGGAAGATCTAATCCTAGATCTTCAGAGAAGCAGTGGGAAAACTCTAGAGGCCTTTCTGCTTATCAAGATTCAATAGTTACACTCCCCACTTCAGCTTTCGCTCATAAGAACTCAACCTTGAGACTGTTCCTCGTGGCAATAGCTGGCCCTCCACAACACCTTCTCCACATGGGCCCTTGACGTTCGTTCACCTTTGACAGGACACCAAATAATAGCTCTTCTTTTCGTGTTTGAACATCAGAATTGCACTTTCTGCTTTACTTCAGATCTCTTTTGGTTTCTGTCCTCAAAGTTTAAGATCATCTCTTGAAAGATAGGCGCATCTAGCAAGAGCAGGTCATATTATATGCCAAATCACTTTTATCAAAAAAATCTACAGTCATCACCCTTTGTTTAGTGATGGATTGTCCCAATCAAAAGCATTGGCAATGTGCCCCTTTCGTTCTCTCCGCTATTTGAATTAGAAATAGTTACACAAAAGACCAACTACAGGGATGTAAAATCCATTTAAACCTGCGCTGTTACCAAGGACCAGATATACCTTCAATCCCGAGGGCATTTGTAGAATACAAAAAGAAGGTGGAGTCCAACCACGTTGGGGGCCATCGTGATGCATAATAACATCAACTAGGGCCATGGCCATGCACAATGATACCAACTAAAGAGACTCACCACTTGTTTTCCGCTTTATCAGCTTTTCATCTTTATGGGACATGAATAATTAGATGTACCTTCCAACAATTTTTCGTTGTCAAGTTGCTTTTTCCCCTCTTATGATCTTTTTTTCTAGTTACTACCAAGTCTTTTCGTCCAAGCATTGACTGTCCGGATTGCTTTCTGGTTGTTTTGACAGACTGCTGGGAACTCAGTCCAAAGACCAGAGAGGTCGATGCAGAGAAATCTAAAAGAATAGAGCATGCGTTTCCACTAACGCACCAAACCAGAAGGATGAGCAGAAACTTGTCAGTAGCCCTTGATTTAGCAACATGTTCGCTGCATGAACAAGTAAAATTTCTTTGAACCAGTCAATCCATGACAGGCAAGCTAAGATTAGCACTGTTTATTTTGATGAGCATAGACCCTCATCGCATGGACATATCTTGCTGCAATATTCAAAATAGACCTGCTCCTAGCAGGCAAGAACAATCAGAAAAATTTTACCATCTGGAGACTGGAGGCCTGCTGTTGTGCCGCCTGTAACCTGAGAGCGTTCTTGCGGCCCACACAGAGAGACAAACAGAAAAAGGAAAAAAAAAAGGAAAAAAATATTTTTCATATAGGATCAGTTGAACCAGATGAAAGTATAGTGTTATTTCTTGAACCTTGAAGAGATGAAAGCAAGATAGTTAATTGCTGCCTCATTCAGCATATCGAAAGTCTTCCCCGAATCACCACCACCTTTGACTAGTTTGAAACCATCAAACTCTTTTCTCTGGATTGCCTGATCCTCATTGTTAATGAGAATGAAAATTCTTACTTGTACGCAAATTAGAAGATCAACCAATTTGTGCTCAATGCAAGAAAAATTATTCGGAAGGATTATAGAGACATTTTTTCGTGTCTCTGTCAGATGAGGGTTCACAGAACAGACCAATGTAAGGCATCTAATTACATGATACCAGTACAAACAATGCCACCAATGGTGAATACACAGAAAACGGATTACCTTTATGACGAGAAGAGAACGGCAAGTGGCAACTTATGCAATTTACCTCAATGATATGTGCCTACACCACACATGCATAAAAGGACAAGTGACACGACATTGCTGTTTTCCAATTAAAGCATTTGGAAGTAATGTACATTTGTGCAAAATGAAACTAGGCAGAAGTAATTAATCAGAAAAAATTTGACCTCAGCGAAACTAGTGGTCTCTTCAAAAAGGATTTCTTTGCCTACACTAGTTAGTCTCAAACTCTACATCATCATTACCAGGATGACACCCATTCTCTAGAGGTTGATAATGCCATATCATTTATTTCATTCGCTATGTTGGCAATCCTGAAAGTTGAAAAGCTATTGGAAGCAATGGAAACTGTCTGCCTTTCCAAACTTCTCCACTTCCCGCAGTAGAAATGTGCTCACCTATCATGGGTAAACATAGTTAGTAATGACTTCACATAGGTTTATGAATGGACAAAGTGTTCGACACAGGACTTGCAAGCACTAGAGCTCATTACTCCTCAGGGAGACACAGACCCAAAGTTTCATTATGCAATATCATTAGAACATGATAGTGTGAACAGATACCTAATAAGTTCTCACACGTTTAGCTTATGCAACTTGCAAAAAGACCATGAATGAAAAATCTGAGACAAGCTTGGGCCTATAGAAGCCAAAATAGCATTGAAAGTTAAGCAGAAATAAGGGTAGTTATGGCATATGCAACTTTTCATGGCATGGGAAGCAAGTTTGATGGAAAACAGAATTATAAAATCATAATTACACTAGGATAGCATGTGGTTAAGCATGTGCATAAGATGTGTTTGAATTTTGAATTGAGCAAGACAAACCACTAAAATAAAAAGAAATTTACACCACTTGATGAAACATACTTGAACCCAGGATCCTTTGAGTTGTGAATCATTTAGACAATAGCTCAAGGAACATTGCATAAGGTGCAAGGACTGTATACATGTTTTATGGCTTGTGAACATTGTAATCAGTAAAATAATTCTAGATAGATAAAATGGCAATATAAAAAAAGAATCCAACTTCTGTAGATAGATTTCTGTTCACCAACATTTCGCCTCTTAACCTATAGTAGACTATGAATGAGACCAAGCTTATCATACAGTGGCTGTCTTTTTGTTGGTCATCCAAGCATTAACGGCTGCTTTCAATTGGTAACAACTGCCAAAACTTGCTTCGCTGAGGCAAATATTATGCTGACTGACATTGATTGAGAAAAAAAAAAAGAGCAAGACTTGACTTTCTTATTGCACTTTGTTCGATTGGACGATCAATGAATTAGTAATGAATCAACTAAACTTAAAAGATAACAAAGAGTTATTTGATGTTGATAAACTGATTGTCCCTTTTAGTTTTAAAGAAGGAAGGCGCTGCTCAAAGAAAACAATAGCAAAAATGGGTTCATTCAAGAAAAGTCAAACTTATGACAGTTGATATTGATACAGGTACAGTGAAGGTACTAATATCATTATCTTTGAATCTGTTGAATAAATAACCATGCAGGAACCTCCACATTTCAGTAAAGAAGTAACTAGACACTAAAATTCACCTCAATGGTAGAATGTTGCATGTAATCTTTGTATACCTTAGTTATCCTAGTTCCTAGCCTTTTCTGGGTTGAACTCAAAACTGCTAGGAGGTATTACAGCCGGTTCAACACTTAGACCTCGGGCCCCACACACATAGACGTGTGTACTTTAAGGGGAGGTGGATCATAACGCTCCAATTTTAAAAGTTTGGTTTCATATGTAAGACTGTGACGAAGCTTAGGGCACTTAAGGGGGTTGATAAGTGCTTGGTTGTCCTGGTTACTAACATTTTTTGGGTAGGAATCCAAACTGCTAGAGGGTGGGCTGAGATCCGCCAATTGGATTGAAAATGACAAGGGTCCCAAGCTATAAATTGTATTGTAGCTTAGTCCTTCCCCTTTTCCTAGATTGACCAGAAACGAACTGTGTCCTTCTCGGCTATTCTATACTACTTGGACACCATCTAGACTAAAGTAACAACGTCACTACTAGAAAATGTGGAAGATGGAAACCATTAGCACGACTTGTATGGCCTGCACGATATCTATCAAATTTGCAAATGTCAATGGAATGCTAATCCGAATTTCCAAAACTAAGTTTGAGCCTAGACAAAATGCCAACAGCATTTCACGCAAATCAGAAGCATAAGATATCGGATGGTGGCCACCTTCTGAGCGCATTTGAAACCTAAAGCAGAACTGAGTTTGATTGAGCTTAAAAGAGAGGTGCCAACAGCATTGCGGATGAAGTAGAAACCTATCTAATAAACTAAGTTCGAGAAGCTCCCAATAACCATGCACCGTTAACGTAAGCGCTTAGAGCAAATGGCAATTCAAATGAAACGCAATTATAGAAGTTCCAAGTACCAATCATAGGAATTGCAATTCCTACCAATGTTACTTCAAGTTCACCTCGAACACCATTGCCTTGTTAAGTTTTTAAGAGTCTTCTATTAGTGAAACTATGCATTCTGGGTGCAAATTTTCGACTATAAAGCACAAAACAGGAAAAGGAAAAGGAGATAAGCATAGCAGACACAAACGCAACCAGAGAACGCAAAAAAATAGGCAACAAGAAAGTACCTAAGGATCGGAGGAAGAGGGAGGAGAAGGCGCGGATTCGTTGAAAATGACGCTCAGCTTGGAGGCGAAGAATCCGGTGGGCTCGAGGGCGGCCTCCTGGAGAAGCCGCTGCTTGATCGACTCCATCCTCGAGGCAAGGGCGCCGTTCTCCTCCTTGAGTGCGGTGGTGTCGTCCTGGAGGTCCTTGATCCTGTACTTCTGGCCCACCGACCTCATGCTCAGCAGCAGCACGCCAGTCATAAGGAAGAGCTGGATGAAGCTGTCCTTCCTCTTCTTCACCTGCGCGACGAGCCCCAAGTATTTGGGCGCAGGGGTAGGATTAGGATTAGACCTTCTGTCCGCCATTTCCGCGTTTTCAGGGTGGAGTCGGTGACCGGCGACCTCACCTCACTGGAGCGGGGAGAGAGGGTGCGATCAGACGTTTAAAATGCGAAACATCGGCACCCAAATTCGAGAGAAAATGCAAGAAAATATATAAGTTTATTTCACAGGGTTCCTAATGGGTGGAATCGTTGATTAAAAACGTTACTAGCAACGCTGATTTAACTTAAACTCGTTCATCCTTCGATTACAATTAGGTTAGATCTTATTTGGATCTATTATTCTGAATTTTCCCACACAACGAGCATTAAATATTTAAGGATTAGATCTCAAAGCCCGAAAAGCTTTTGATAACCTCACAGAATCTGATCTAAGATACTGGATTTAGATCTGCCGCAAATTTAAAATATGAACCCTTCCTCCTCCAACATGAAATCCTTTAGTTTGGTAGAACTTTGTACCTACCTTGGTTAAAGCCTCATCCAACATCAGCAAATCTGTGATGTATCAGGTAGGGCTGCACAATAAGTTCAGCCAACTTGGATTTGACCAGAACTTGCATGAAAAAGATTGACGTGAATTCAACTCATTTATAAATGACTCAAGCTCGAGTTTAAATTTATGCTCAAAATGATAAATGAGTTGAGTTCGAATTGTAAGCACTCGACTCATTTAAACTCAGCTCAACTCGACCGCATAATGTGTTATGAATAAGAAACTTTCTATTGATAAGTTGTTTTGTAGGGGATATTTGGATGCACAATACCTGTAATTTTTTCTTTGGATTTTTTTGTTAGATGATCGTTCATAGTTGAATTAGTTAAAAGAAACCAGTTAAACAAGTTAAAGACTTGCACAAAAAGAGAGAGGTTAAGTTAACAAAAACAAGTTAAATGAGTTAAGTGAATGAGCTCGAGCTCAACGCTGTATAATCGAATTGAACTCGAACCTGTTCTATGGAGCTCAACTCAAGTTTGAGCCAAACTCAAGCTGGCCCAGCTCGAGATCGACTCGTGTGCAGTCCTAATATCAGGTTCCAACGTAAAATAGAAAGAAAGTCTCTCATGGTTAGGCGACTTCTGATGGCATCCTTATCCTCTCATATTTAACTCAAACCTCTGTTTGAAACAGCTGAAAAAAACTCTTAAGACACCGTTAACTTATTCAACTATGAAACCCTAACTGCTGCGTGCCTTAACAATCAATACAACAAATTGTATCTGTGGTTTTCTCTTAGAAGTTTTAATCTTTCTTTTTTTCTTTTTTCTTAAAAAGAAAAAGGGAATTTTTTCTATCTTTTAAATCATGAAATCTCAGTACATGTCGACCATCAGGTAGAACTGGATTTATACAACAAATATAATGCTTCCTACCAGCAAGCTACACAAAGCACGCCGACAAGAGCTCCATCCACCAGGCTAAGGCAATGCACTTCAGTACTTTCACAGGTAAAGGCACTTCAGAATGCAATTATTTCTTGTGATTTTAGGGCGAAACTCTAAAAAACAATCAAACATTTATGGGAAAAAGTACACTCCATGTCCTAGATGAGGGTGAATCTTTCTCCCCATAGAAGTCTAGTTTTTTCACTAAGCTTTTCAATTTAAAAATAAGTAATTTCCCTCTGAAAAAAATTCATTCTCCCAAAGTGGATTTCAAGAAAATGTTCACTATTTACCTAGATGTGGTGGTCAGGTGTACATCCCTTGACATAATCCGGTAGGATTTTGCTTAACTCAGCTCAAAAATATAGAATTTATCACATCTATAATCTCAAAAACAATAACGAATAATATTTTTTTTTTCTTTTATATTGCCCACAAGGAATACCCTCTCTTTCTCCGCTTGAAGAAGCTTCACATAGGAACTACAACCCCATCTGCAGCAGTGGAATGCATAAAAAATTGATGCACAACTAGACCTTCAAAAATCCAAAGATCCACATGGTTTACTTTGAAATCCGTTTTCCGTCTTGTCTATCTCCAACATTTGTTCCTTCTCCCTGTGTGAATGGTTAGGACCTCTGTTGCGTGCAATGCCCAACTTTGGCAAACCTCGATTGAGGCCATCAAGCAGCACACAAGCTTTGCAAAGTTTCTGCACAGAGCCACGTAACCACATTAGATCATGCATGCAATAAAATCATTATTTAAATAAACACAAAAGTTAAAACGAAAGGGGAAAAAACTCAAACTAATGACATGTTTCACCACCTAGCTACTGCGCTCTCAATTCACTCTAGAAAAGGTTGTAGAAGCATTCGTAAAAGTGGTTAATACATTCGCCTTTGCATTTCCTTAATATATCACCCATAGTTACATGTAGGAAGCAAAGAGGTCAATGCCAAAAATAAGTGAAACATGCTATCTGCATCAGAAGTGACTTCAATTTATCTATGTAAAAGTTGGGTGTAGATTGGCACGACAACTGAAAGACAATAAGACACAGGAAGGATTTTTAAGCAGGAAGTGGAAGAGGAAATGAACACATGTAGCTTGTGGCTCACTTGGAATAGTTAATTGGAAGTTGCATAGCCGTGTGGCATGATTAAGAAGTTGATTCATCTCAGATTGGATTGATGCAACAATAATTTTCACTCTAACATATGGAAAGAAAGAATCAACATGTAGCACTTTTGCTTTGAAATTAAATACTAATATAAAAAAGAAATTATATCTTCAATAAAAAATCCAAAACAAGCACTATGAAAGAAGTCCTAGATACCTAAATTAATTTAATTGAACTGTTATCCAAGTATCAGCCTTACAATGAAAGCATTAAAGGTTTCCTCGAATGAGGATTCAAGTAGCTTTAATGGAATATCTCGTGGGATTAGAATAGAAGAACCTTATCAAAAACTTTTTCTAAAAGTAAAAACAAAAATAAACTGAAATTGTAGGAAATATCATGATAATATGAAATTAAGAACATGACAGCCAGGTGGCCATCCTACTTATAAGGATATCTTACCATTGAAAAAGAAGCTTAAACAAAATCAAAATACTGAGGCGTGATCATTATAATTTTAATCCAAAAATTTGCATCAAGATGAACTCGGTCAAAGTTGGCTGGGTCCCATTCAGATTTATGGAGGAACATAGCCTGGTGTGCACCCAGCTTATGTTAACCTCATCGAATTCTATTGACTCAAGTCTGGTGCACACACAACGAAGGATGAAAATAGTTGGACACAGCTGACATTGCACACCTCCTTTGACCTTGAAATTTGGCACACCCATGACACACCTGCCCCAGAACCTATGCTTGTCGACTCAGGTGTTGCACTTGTTGGGTGAGACCATGTGATATACCCACTTCTACATCTTCCTCACCTTCACCAATTTAAACCAGTCACCCATTTCTAGATCTTTTCACGTTCACCAATTTGCGCCATTAACCTTTTCTTTCATTTGTATAAATTAGATTTTATAATGTTTTTCAAATGATTGATGATGTTTTTACGAAAAAAACAAAACATGTTAAGCACATCAGGAGATACCATAAGGACTCTCTCTCTCTCTCTCTCTCTCTCTCTATATATATATATATATATATATATATATATATATATATATATATATATATATATATATATATATATATCATCAGATCATACTATTGAACCCAACCAATGTATGTGACCTTTCAAAGTACATGTGGACAATACTATTTTCATTTTTCTACTAGAAAATCAAATAATGTAAGAGGCACCGCAAAGCAAACCATTAGATTAATAATGAATTAAAAGCCACCAAGTTGATTCATAACTCTTAATTGTAAGGAAATAAATACAAAAATATATACCTGACTGGAAATATAACCGCAACGCTCACACACTCCTTGTTCAGGCATTTTTGTTGAAGTGGATATCCTGAAATTCTCTCCTGATCTAATAATATCCAATATTGCTCGTGGTCTGCAACACCAACCAACCCTTAGAGCTACTTTTAACATGTAAAAGAATTAACAATGTCAATAAATAAATATGCACAGAATGCTGAAGGGCAAGCATAAAACAACCAAATATTAAGATTATAAATAAACAATCAGCTACCTCATGTGTTCCAGGTCCTTAATAAATTCACGAGCAAAACCACGATATGCATTTGGTGAATATATGCCTACAAAGATTAGATTGAACACGTCCATGTTACGAAACACAACGAGTTAAAAGTTAAAACATGTCACCAGGTATTTGGAATATAAAGATTAGAAAGGTAAGAACCTAGAAAAAGATCAGGCAAATGAGAGAATTACATTCTGTGGAGAAGTAGTCAAGTCTTTTGAAGTATGCATACGTAGCACTTGGTTAAGGTTCCCAATCCTAGAAGGTAAGGGACTTGTGCATGATGGGAATCCTGAAAGTGATTTTAAATGAAAACTATAAAAGTGAAAAAGGATATATAACGATCTCCTTCTCATATGAATATTTGAATGGTTTGCACCTAGGAATAGGTCCATCTTCTCCAGTTGTTATCAGTGTACATCTGCTCAATCTACACTACAGGCAGTAGAAAAGACATCTTCAAATAACTTGCTGCATTAAGAAGCATAAACAAAGGCAAAGGCATGTACAAAGCAACATATACGCCACCTGGCAATGTCCCCACGCAGTATATTCAACAAAACTGTTTCTGCTATATCATCTGCATTATGACCAGTTGCAATTTTGTCTGCTTTCATCAATGCAGCACCTCTATCAAGAGCCTACAATCATTAGTTCATGTTGCATGTAAGGACCAATCTATAACCTTCTAGAAGTTGCACAAAACTGAGAGACAGAAACAGCAAGATATGTTTGTCTTGGACCGACAACCGTTGAGACGTACAAATTGCTAAGTTGGATCCAAACTTGAAGAGCAGAATGGCAACAATCAGTAACAGTAACCAAAGAATTGAGTGCACTAGGAAGCATGCACACTTCTGACTTGACTACACTGCCAAAGGGAGAGCTCCCACTTGGTTTGATGATGGAACAACAGAAAAAAAAGTTCATGCTTGTAAAAGCTTATGACAAAAGCTAGAACAGTTTCATCTACACCATACAGGCATACACAACCACTGGACATAAACAAAAATCAGGTCCAATCTAGGCATTAACAAGTCTAAACTAATTCGAATTTCGACTCTACATTGTCACTTTGGAGAATGAGGATCCAACAGAGTTCTTGAACCAAACAGTAAGCACTAAATCTGAACCAAACAGTGAGCATTAAATCTGACTTCTAAATGTATAAGATCTGGATTTTGGTTGGATTGGATTTCCACTTAAGACTCTGATTCAGATGCAAAATTTCCTGAGGAACCCAGATCCCAGGACACTTTCAGGAGTAAAAGCACATCAAGTATAATATTCTTAGCTCACTTATGTACAGAATATAGACAGTAATGTCATTTTTATTACTTATAAGTTATAACTTATAAGAACACTTTTTATCTTTTTTGTTATTGTAAAGAACTTCAGTCCAATTTGTAAAAGAAATGATCGAATAGATTTCTTTGTCTTCCATTGACATCCTCATCCTACTACCTGCAGCTCACAAACATAGCTGAAATATAGTTTTATGAACATAGGATGAATCTGACACAGAAATTTATAAACCAAAATCATCTACAGAGCAATAGCAAGAAATCTGCAGATCTTTGCAATAGTCAAAAACATAAATCTCAGATAAAGGGGAATGTTCACCATAAGTATTCCCATTATGTTAAATGACTAAATTCCACAAAAACATTGTTTAAAACAATAAGCATTTACAAAAGCCTAGCTCTCATATGGCGTCACATGACAAAATTAATAAAACGATTTTATTGAACTTCCCTCACCTGGCGACGGAAAACCCCACAAAATGTGCAGTTGTTCTTCAATCCTATCTCCTTAACAATCTCATCCATCGTCCAACCATAAAGTGACTTATACGAAATAACCTTCAGTGGGAGACCATACTAAAAAGAAAATAAGCAACTTGTGAGGCTCTATCCAAAATAACAGCTGTTTCCAGTTAATCTGATAAAACTCCTATTGTTTAAATGATGGGAGCACAAGAATTAGGCCTTGTATTTCAGAAACCATTTGCGCTGACAGAAAATTATCACTTTACCTGTAAAACTTATTCAGTTCTTATGGTTCGGGATGTTCACTGAAAAACATTATTAAAAATCGAGAAAGAGTTCGCTAACATGTCACTTCAGGTAGTGGAATTTATCAATATGAATTTGATGACCTATTAAGCTTCCATTAAGATTCATAAACAAATTGTAACAATCAGCTATATAACAGCAATCCAGGATCAGAAAACAGACTGAAATACAAAAGCAGCAAGGAGGGTGTATAAATATGCAAACCTTAATAATGTATTCTGTAATGAAAACGAATTTTATGTGTGTATATTTATATGTATAGAGAGAGAGGGAGGATATTTAATAATTTCACTGACAAAAATATCTATAAGATTGCATTGTTTCATTCTTTACCCTCAACTGCTAAATAATGCATGCCACAACTGAAATGAAATGAAGGGCAAAAATACACATATTTGAAAAAGAATGTATCTAAGACTTTATGAAGACTTTGTTCCTTGGGTGTAACTGACTCAAGCTAGCAGCATTAGGACATCATAGTACCTGAATCTCATTTCTCTTCACAGTTTCAAGTGAGTCATCTCTATAACCTGTGATCCCCTCATCAATAGATAACAGAAACAGATCCAGACCATAGTCGTGGCGACGGTTCAGAGTTGACAATACATAAGCAAGAACAGTGGAATCTGTGAAGAAAAAGAAAAGGATTGTCATCAATGACATAACGTGCTTTTAAGGAAGAGAAAAGAGCAACTGGGAGTATGTAGTTTCAAGGTTGAAAGTTGAAACATAGCTTTAAAAGTAAAAATTAGCTACTGATAAAATAAATTCTTATAAGAAAGAAAGTTTATAAACCTTCTACAGTCTACTAGAGGTTTCACATCAGCATATAAACATGCTTGAAAAACAGAAACACTATTTATAATATGACTAATTTAACCACAAAGCATACAGCCTGGCACAGACAGCAACATGTCTAGTTACAAATTTGAAGGATCGCCAAGATAAGAATGGAAGCAAGGAAATTCTCTGACATGAAAATATCTATTATGTAATTTTCAATGTACATGTTCAAACAGTTTTACTTCTAAACATTACATGGAAAAAAGCTGCAATTTTTTCTGAATTATACCTTTCCCACCAGAAGCTGCAATAGCAACACGTTCCCCTGCCTTAAATAACTGATTGCCCACTATAACATCGTGGATTTCTTCCTCAAATGCAGAGTAGAAGCACTCCTTACAAATCTGACGAAATTTGGCAGGGTTCAGTAAATCCACAAGCAAAGCCGAGAAAATTATATTACATATATTATATATATATATATATATATATATATATATAATATTTAATGGCTTGTATGGCAATAATAACCGTATCCATGAATTTGATGTAATATTCAAACTGCATTTTTCAAGTTCCACACACAACTTTAATAAACGAAAATATTCAAGTAGCATGATTCAGAAAACACATAAAACTCACCTGGCCGGCTGGCCCATTATGCAAGAAGTTTCTGCTTTTCATTTATGATCCATATTGCTTCTAAAACTGAATTGCAAAAAAGTTAATTTCATCCTTTATGTTTCACTTAATCTCTGAGTTATAGGTCGTGTAATTGCGTTTCAGAATCCTTTTTTGATGACAGATTTTAGGAAGATTTCCATGCATCTTCTCTCCGACCATTGTCAATTGCTTCACAGTCCATGAGATCCTCTTCTCATGGCAACCGACCTCCCTAAAAGCTGGAAATGTTTTACATGGACAACAAACTAAAGCAGCGCAGAGGATCCGTAGCTTGTTCGGCTTTTGGGCTTTCGTGAATTATCAATCGCTGGCCGATAACCAACGTGAAGATAGCAAGAAAGACAAAGCAAATGTCTCAAACTTGAAAAAAGCAAATGAATTATGCTGAAAATGGTCTAAATGGTCATGTCCATCATATACCGGCTCGCACAATAATAGTACGGGAATTGTACTCGGGCGTCTCATACGTGATACAAGCAAACCCTCCTTAACGGCACGGATTTTAAGCATACAAATTTGCAAAAAGTAACCCGCAATGACAGGACCAAGTATTATGGATTAAGGAGGCGGCCATGGAAGAAATGCTGCAGAAGGGTTGGAACGACTTTTAACGTTAACCTTGGGACTAGAAAAATGACTGAGCAAAAATCACTAAAAAAAAAAAAAATGTGGTGATTGTGATGGAAAATCTGTCTAATCGAACCGGGCACAAGTTTTCACCATACAATAAAATGATAAATACTCTATTCCATACCAAACTCACTATAATCCACCACCAATTCACGTTTGCAGTCACCATTCAGGTATAATCAAATACCCAAGTCATAGGATGAAAAATTGAAAACAATTGACTGCTACCTATAGCAGTAGCGGGGAGAAATGGCAAGATAAAATAAGAGGAGAGCGAGGACCTGTTGCTGCGTCTTAGGGCGTTGCAAGGCAGCCCTTGCGACGTTGCATATATAACAGAGACGGACCCCCGCCTTCTTCTTGCTCTTGAGCTCCGACTCTGCATTTCTTTCGCCCATCGAGCAACTCTCTATCTTTCTCTTGGTCTCTCACTCTCTTTCAATCCGCTGGGTGAGATCGACAGGATAAGGCTTCGCGTTCATCGAAAGCAAACCTACTAGGTTCCGATTTGATCTGAAGTCTTCCCCTCCACGCCGTTTACGATCACACACATTCTCTTATGATGTCGACCCTTCCATGAGCCAAAAGAAACTTCAACATAAAACGAAAATGGAAGCCCTCGTACCTCCTCCAGCCGGCCGTCACCAGTCGCCGCCCGGCGATGGAGATATAGAGAGAGAGAGGGCCCGGCAGCTTCGACGAGGGAGACGGGGGTGCACTCTTCGTCCGTCGGGCTTGATCCAAGGCACCCCGGGTCCTAGGATCCGAGGATCTCAAATCCACTACAGATATAAAATCCAAGCAAACAAACACCTGCCTCAGTTCCTGTGTGCCTCGGTTTGTTTTTTGGATCATGCATGCGATTTGAGCCTTCATTCGATTTGTTGCCTTCACTTTTTTCTTCTTATTGAGGCAGACCATGTAAGTTATTGAGTTTTGGTATTCGGTCAAGTGTCTTTCATTTTTTTCAACTACTTGTTTTAGAGTTCCACTTTTAGTTAGCTTATGCATTTGCATGTAAATGATCTTAATTCTACTTTCATTATCAGTTTATAAGTCAAACGAAGCCAATATAAGAAGCACTTTTACGAAAGAGGCACAAATATATGTTTTTAATTAAGGTTTTCTTCCTTATATTTAGTGACTAAGTTTGTTTAGGCCGTTGATGCAATTAATTAATATTTATCACACTTGAAAAACACTGAAATTAGATAGACAACTTTCACAAAAAACACGCTCAAGTATTACAATACTAACAAGAACACACTCAAATTTCAAGTAACTTTGTTTTAGGGTGCTTTTGTACGCTTAGTGTCAAAAATTGATTTATTAGCTCAACAGGATTGGGCTTGGCTGAGTCGGTTTAAATTCGTTGCTGGATTTGGATCCCATCTTGTAAGAATTTAATAGAACCGACTTGTTTTAAAATCGATAGTGTACATAAGTTCTGAGCTCGTGGGGTTTCAGCATTTGTATGGACTTAGATCCAGATGGGAAATTGGACGCCGACTCAAACCCAATTATTAGAGCGACCCGGTTTTATTGGCCTCATTACTGGATTTGGGTTTACAAGATAATTCTAATCCATTGGGCATTATCAGAGTCTCCAATCAGGCCGTGCATATTGGGGCTTATGTTTCTCAACCTACTTGCCAGTTTAGATCCAAATCAGGCAATTTAGGCCCAGGTCCAGGCTTGGCTTGGGTATTGCAAACAGAGTCCGACCCGTCAGAGAGCTCCCATTTTTCCTGGGCGTTCACAGTAGCGAGAGAGAAGAGAGGGAGGGAGAGGCGGAGACCGGGAGGAGATGCATCGAGCTCTGCTTTTCCGCCATTTCAGGGGAAAAACTCTCCGGGCTTTGGATGGCCTTGCCCATGGAAGAACCGCCATCAGTCACCAAATCGAACCAGCTGCTTATGTATGTAATAATCTCCCTCCCTCTCTCTCTCTCCTGAATTCTTGCTGATAGACACCTGCCAACGACGCTCCTTTTAGATGTTTCGCTGCTGACAAATGCGGAAATGTTGATTTTTACTGCTTCCGTTTGTTTCTTGTTCCTCTGATACATATACGATCGGCCCCTTTTGCAGCTATATATTTATTGACTAGGATAAAACTATATTGTCCCTTGGACATGCTTTACATGACGAGCTTGATATGAGGAAAATGAACTGTTTTCCTGTAATGAAGGGATTTCCTTTTTAAGGGTATTTTTCTTTTCCCCTTTCTCCGGACAAGCAAGACAGGATGGGAGATGGAAGACCAATCGCATTACTAGGTATCGATTGATGCGGTTCGAATTGTATTGTTTTTACCTTAGCCAGTCCGCTTGCGACAACAAGAAAATGGGGCGTCTGCATGTTGGACAACCAGAGTGCATCATCTTTCTTTCTTGAGTAATTGTATCCCAATGAAAATTTAAAATGTGGTACTACAGATAAACCGAAGGATCTGTGGAAACCCTGAATTTTGATCTGGTTGTCGCTCGAGTGAAGCTCTGGATTGTACTCCCTGGTCATACATTGCATCAATTGTCTCACCACTGAATTGGTGATCCTCTTGACCTTACATTTTTATTCCCCGGTTGGTGTGCCCTACCCTTCTAGGGGAACATTTTTATGTCGATTCAGGTTGGTCAATTGCTTGGTTGATCGATGTCATTTATTTCGGTCTCTCTGAGGAATGCTAATTTGGTGTCGTTTGGATGGAAAAATCTCACATTGAAGACTGTCGCTGTTTCTCTTGATATTTCGTTCTGTTCTGTAACTTTAAGCGGTATCATCAGCCTGAAACGCCAATGAGCGTGAAGAGTCAAGTTCGTCTAGGTGTCTCCTTTATTTACTATTGGATTGTATGGCATAAAGGATGTGTTTCCAATAGGCAGACCTCAGAAGAGAAATTTCAAATGATTAAGTTAGCTATGAAGAAGCATGAAATTGGATGCTTTGAATATGTCTATAACAATTATGCATGCGTATCTATTCAAATGTGCCAGAGGTGGAACCAGTAACAGGAGGAGGAGGAGTGGGGAGGCACAATTTTTTCACAAAATTCTCGATATATAAAAAAAAAAAAATTAAACTTTCCAAATTTCAGGAAGGGATAGGACCCCTAGGCCTCCTGATTTGCCTTCCATGTCTTCCTATTTGTCATTATGTAGTATATTAATAAGTTCATTAGGTTGTCAAACCAGAGTAAATAGAGTCTAGGTGGTTGCACACCTAAATTGATCAAATAAAATAGGGCAAGTATGAAAAATGCAGTGATCTCACTGCAATCTTATTAGATTCTTTAATGAAAATAAAGTAATAAACAAAACGCAAGATAATATAGTTTGTGTGTTCTTTATTTTAACATGTTGTGGTAACATCACAAACATATCCAGTTCCTCTGTAGATATGTACTTGGACATGCATGCACATTTATTGCCAATAGTTGCACATGTTTTGACTGTTCTGATATATTTGGAGCAGATAGCTTCATCAGTCTCTTCAAGCAAGCAATTTTCAACAGCATCTCAACATAACGTATCTGCAAGCACTTCTCCACCCGAGAAGCCTCCGAGCTCAGGAAGCGGAGCATTAATTCTTGGTAGTGCTGCTGTTGCTGCTGTTTTTTTAGCAGCTCATCAAGCTGGCTATATAGAATTACCTGGTAAAAGTAAAGCTCATAAATCACCTGATTTAGCCATTCCTGGCACTACAAACCAAAAATCTGAAGATGTGGAAAATGGGGTAGAAAACCTAGTCACACCAGAGCGCAGTGAGGATACAGATTTGGTTTCTCATGAAAAACGAGAGAATGTTGCAGTCCAAAGTGCTGATGAAGAGCCTGAAGTTACTGAGACAGTCATCACAAGTACAAATCATGCACATGGGAGCAGTTACGAAGGTGAAAGTCAACAAAAAGAAGGCACAAGCATTCAATTTTCAGAAAGCTTGCCTGATACAGGGAAACAAATTTCTTCTGAGGATGATCTATTGCTGAAAAATAAGGTTCCTGCACAGAGCCCATCTCAAGAAGGCATCTCTGATATCTTTAAGCATGAAAATGAAACCAGTCTGGAAGACCTTAATGTTGAAGTTGAACATGAAGCCAAAGAAAATTCTCAGGTGCATGAAAGTGTGCTTCAATCTGAAGAGCCAGTTTTGCCCCAACTTTGTTTCTCTTTTCCCTTTGTTCTGATGAGTGATACATATATTTTCTAAGACATTTTGTTCTCTGCAATTCTAGAGTCTCATGAATTCACTTATGCCTTTTGGTCCTTATGTTTTCTTTGGTCGAATATGAAGTTGTTAGTTCACTTATTATCTTGGTCGTTTTATAGTGCATTGAAATTTCTTGTGTTTGCTTTCTTCTCTTCAAATATTTAAGCATATCTATTTATATAATGATGGGGTTGCCGCTGAATATTCAAATCCATCAATTCTTGTGTGACCTCAAATTTTCTTCTTTTTAATTTTCAAAACAAAATTATTATACATTATTTTGCTTGGAGAATTACAGAACTGATTGATGGCAATACTGAGAAAGAAGACAAGTAAATCAGAGGTAGACTCTGAAATTGGTTTTCCCTTACAAGCTGGGGAAAAAAGCCAAACGAGTTCTGTGGCAAATTCTAAAGGAATTAAAATGCTTGATAATACATGTCCTGTGTCATATTCATCATATGGAGCGTCTGCAGCAAAAAAGTTGCAGCTATCTTTCTCTGGAATGAGATTACATATAAATTGTCATTGTCTGATGGCGTATTTGGTTCCCAAATCATTCAGTTGGTCCTCTTATAGACTGCTGTTGTAAGCAAAGCATAATACAAAGCAAAATGAAATGATAAATACATAATTTATTACCTGAATCAACTACTTGAAAACCATTCAGGTTAAGCAGATGGTAGAATGTAATGTAATTACTCATACACTGCACAGCTTTTCCAGTAGGACCATAAAGCTACATGATACAAGTAAAGCATCATGAGAGGGATAAGTGAACTGGTGTCCCTGTCCATAGTATGATAAGATGGTATGCAATTAGGTTTTGGTTAGAGTTATGACACTCAGATTGCATGTAAGAGAGAAACTATATGGTGGTCTACTCTAATACATCAGTTCGGCTGGAGGTCATGTAACTGTCGCTCCAGGACTTAAGAATCAGGGCACTTCAGGCTATCTGATGAAACCATGCATCAGTAGGGTCAAGCAACTTGGTGAAAGTTGATTTTAAGTTTTTAATCTTATATGTGCTTATGTGTGCTTTCAGTTGTTGCTCCTTGAAGATGGATGGTGATATGTGTCCACTGTCCATCTTGATGATGATGCTACATGACCACTTAGAACTTATATCAAGTACCCACTAAATACAAACAGACCTGGTGGGACCATGCTAGTTCCTCTTGTTTTACCTTCCTGAAGGTGATACCTGTGATCAACTGATAACAATGACGAGTTTATAACTGGGACCTGCTTTCTATGGTATTTCACTGTCTTGTTGACTAATGTTGAATATCGTATTTACTTGATTGTCTTTGCTCCCTGTCTCTCTCTTTTTGTCCTGATGCTATGTGCTTATACAGGGTAGAGAAGATAAATCAACTCAGAGAAGTCTGGAAGATTCTCTTTCTGATGACTACCTTCTTCAGGATGAGAGCTCTAAGGTCCCCTTTCCAGGGGACCATAACCAGGAGGTTACTTTACCACATGAATTTTTACCATTTTCGTTTGTTTCCTTGCTTATTGGTTTAGATGGTCTAACTAGATGCTAGTCACAGGTGAAGGTTCCTCTACACGATCCCAATAAAGATGCTTCTAAAGATGAAAAGCTAGTAGTAGACTTGATAGAAGCCATTCATGCTGCTGAAAGAAAGCAAGCTGAATCAGATGCTAACATATTTTCTGAAGAAAAGCGACTGTTGGAGGTTGTTGAATTTGATTCTGAAGCATACCATGTTTTGACAGTGTTTCTATCAAATTTGGTCATCTACTGCATGTAGTAATATTTAATGTGTGTAACATCACATATGGATGTCCAGGAGAAATATAAAAGAGAACTAAAGGATGCTTGGGCAAGGGAACTTATGTATGCTGAAGAGGCTGCAAGCTTAAACAAGGTACAACAGGGCTTCTAAGTTGATAATCTTATTCATGTTTGCAGATAATATGGTCTTTTTTTATGCTCATCTTTCTCTTCAGTTGGTCATCGTGTAGATTTTAGATACATTAGTGTGTTGTTTATAGGTGTATAGCCATTGTGTGTTGTTTATGCGTATAACCATTGGCTTTCTTCTGGCTTCTTATTTATTTTTGTTAATATTTCTAGCTATCCATGCATTCGTTCATAACTCATTCTCATTTTCTCCATCATCTTAAGTGGTTTAGGCTGATCAGCATATGCGCATGGAGGACAGGTTTAGACACGAAGTAGGATTTTACCATAAAATTGCATTTTTATAGATGGGCTGTGATGCTGAATAGTTGTGAAAGCTGGAATATGGGCATTTACAATGTCATGGATGTTTTTGATTTGAAGGCGTGTTCAGCTTGTTTTTCATTTGTGTCTTGTATTCTGCGGGTAATTTTTAGCTTTAATCAAGAAAAGAATCTTGTCCTCCATTATCAGGTTTATTTTTCATATACATTTTGAACTACAAATTTTGGCTTCTTTTTAATCAATTATATGTTGCAGTTTTGTGTGGTAACAGCATGCATGGAAATTTTAGGTAAAGGTTGTTTATTTTTGTTTTCCTGGTGATATGTGGATTTGTCATTTATCAGCAGTTTGTCTGTTGCGATTTTGTTACCCATGCATGAACTTATTTTACTTCATTGCTTTTTTCTTCCTATAATTAATGAAAATATTATTCTGTGCTTCTTGTGAAATCAGTGGGTTACCTTTTTGTTAAAAGTGAAAATTTATGTAAATTCCTTTGGCGCTATGTTAACAAAAGTGAGAATTTTTCTATTAGAATTAAACAGTTTTCTTAATATCCTTTCTTCCAGGTAATAATTGAGGGTAAATATTGTGGGTCTTGCCTTTGAATTTCTTTTTTTACTTTCATAATTATGAAGATTAACTCCGTTATTACCTTTTGTGCTTCTCCTTTTTTTTTATGGGATCATTTGCTCAGGAGCTGAACAAAGAAAGGGCAAAGTCAGCTGCTTCAATCAAGATGCTTCAGGAGAAGGCAGAGGAGAAGCTAAAGGTTGAATTACAACGAAAGGTGGGCTTTCTGTCCTTCATCGTCTGCCACCAATTTGCCTCCCATAGAGTATGCTTATGGGTTTGTTGGATAGCAGCAGGATAAACTATAGCACTTTTGTTGTGAATAATATGTAAGGAAATGTTTAGTTGGAAAGCCTTGAAAACTTCAAATGGAGGAAGTCAGTTGCCCATGGGAGTAAAAATATTCTCGATCTATGGATTGACTTGACTTTGCCTCTATTACAGGAAGAAGAAGCAGAATTGGAGTTGAAAAAAGCGAAGGAGCTTGCAAAAGCAGAAATAGCAGCAGCAATTGCAAGTGAGAAGTCATCCCAGCTAGAGAAACTGGCTGAGGCCAATCTTCATGTATGGCTTGTTGTTATTGCTATCTTGTGTCTTTGCCTGTGGTTTTGAAGTGTTATTTTCCCTTTTCTCATTCCCAATTTCTTACATACTGTTTACGAACATTGTTCTTTTCCGGAATTAGAATTTAGCAGTGTAACTGCATCCTTTTCTTGGGAATTCTTTCTAATTCAAAAGGAATTAGATATGCTTTTGTTATTTTGAAAAACAATTCTGGAGATTTATATCAATTTGCATTCTTTTAGATTAATGCTTTATGCATGGCATTTTATGCCCGATCAGAAGAGGCACGCCAAAGTCACTCTGTTCACAAGCTTGTCTTGGTAAGTGTTTGTTTTTATGAATGACATCTTTTGTGGTTAACCCCAAGAAAAGGTTTTGGTAGTTTTTTTACTCTTTTGTTATTGACTATACAGGGAATTCTTGCTTTAGAAGATGCGTTAGCAAAAGGGCTTCCAATTGGGAAAGAGATATCTTCTCTGCAGACTTCTGTAGAAGGCATTGACAGAGACTCGTTTCTAGATCTGGTGCTTTCATCGCTTCCAGATGAGACATTGAAGCTGGGTACATATACACACTTGCAACTAAATCAAAAGGTAAATGTAACGACAGGATGAAAATATTTGTCTCCTTTCTGGTTGTCTAGATTGCTGGTGACACATGCGTGCAATCTTTCTCCTTTTCTCGTGAGATTATATAATTTATATTCATGATAGGAAGTGTAAATAGGATATTCAAACAACTCATTGATCTACGCTTGATAAGCAATAGGTAATCAAGCCATCACATAGAACTTGTGTGGATAGCCTTAGCAGAAAAATATGCTATGAAGTCTATCCCTTTGCTTTCTGGCATCTGATATGTGTAAGCAGAATGCTGGCAGATACGGATTTCAAGCAAAGCTTCTTATCGCATATCATCCACAAAAAGTAAATGCATTTGGTCCAGACAAAATGAATCCTGACAGGGTCTTAGACTTGTTGAAAGAATAGCTTCTTTGCATGTGTCACAAGATCAATAATGGTTGGGGACCTAGTAGGCAGTATCTAAACTCCTATCTTGGTTTCAACATATTGCCTGCTAAGTTGAAAGCTGCATTCTCAAGGAAATGTAATCCCAAAAACAGATTCCAAACTCTTGTTTGTCATTTAAGAGATCATACCTTTACAGAGAGTGATTGTCAATATACTGTGGAAATATCTGTGATCCTTGATCAATGTATGCAAGTTGATTAGATCAAAAATTTTACATTTATCATGTGCTCATATTCAGTCTAAAAGATAATTTATGGATAGTTCAATATCAATTATTCAGAGAAGATCTGGCTTCATCAAATAACTCTTGGTATCTGCAAATACATGATTGCAAGCGCACAGATGCAATTTTAAAATGGTATTGGAACCTGAAGAAGAAAAGAAACATCAGTTTCTAATTCTTTTAAGCCAATTATGTAAATATGAGATTTTGAATGGCTAACATTCTTGATGGTGGCATATTTCTGCATTAATCCTTTCCCTTTAGTTGGTTTGTTTGAAAAACTTAATTTATATTCGTAATTCATCCTTAGATAACTGAGATGGCTTTTGTCTTAGATGATTTTTTTTTCCAAAAGAGTAAATAGTTCTTCTTCTTGCCTCACCAAAGTTTGCCATTTCAAATGTTAGTTTGAAGCATCGAAAAGAACACTGCAGCATCTTGCACTTATACCAGCTGGTGGTGGTGGTTTGCTAGCACATTCCTTAGCTTTTGTCGCATCTCTTCTTAAGGTATTGCTTAACTTCTCTTTGTGACTGCTCGTGTTGTTAATTAATAAATAGGACCAAATCCAAAACTACATGTATTGCTGATCTCTTTGCAGGTGAGAGAAGATACTGAATCAGGGAAAGGTATTGAATCTGTAATTAGTCAAGTGGAGAGATTTTTAGCAGAAGGGAGACTTGCTGAAGCAGCGGAGGCATTGGAGCTAGGTGTGTCTGGTAGCCAGGCAGAGGGGCTTGCATCTGAGTGGGTAAAGTTGGCAAGAAACAGGGCAATAACAGAGCAAGCACTTTCATTGCTCCAATCATATGCTACCGCTGTCAGTTCTACTTAAATCTTGAAATCTGATGTGGGAATGTTGCCATGTACACTGTCATTCTGTGAGCACCATCCCTTTTCACCTAATTCTTTTTGCTGTCTTTGTACCTTGAGGGAGATTCCCCTCACACGAATCCTGTCAATTTTGCACCTTTGGCCTTTAAACTGCTTTGGAGGTGGAAAAATCCAGCTGCAGGTACTCCTGCTTTTTTTGGTCATTATGTCCACACATTCCAATTAGCCACTCATGTGTGCGATAGAAATACAAATGATTTTGATGTCGAGAGAAACTTGTAATAATGTACTTGCATGGGAAAAAGTAAATGGGCTCTTCAACATAGGGAATGAAACGGAGGCCTTTTGTTATGTACTTTATGTTAAAAGGAGGAATATGTGGATGAATAAAATTCTTGCTGACCTTGATGCTTCTGAGCCTTCTAAATGGTGATTGAGCACCGAAAGATCTTCTGTACTTTGAGCATTGGCTTTCTACAATCCTCAGTTCTTAATTCCTCTTTCGTCTTCTGTATCCCCTTTTGAATTGGCCATCTGTAAAAGTCAAGTGTTTGCACCATGGCTTTCACGCCATACATATTTATGTTACGAATATGACGAATTCTCTCCGCAATCTAAAAATCCATTTGTAGTCGCATATTTGTAAGAGGTATTTCTTCCTTTTGTAGCAAAAATTTGTGTCTGAGAACTTTCTTAATAAAGAAACGCACGAACATTATCCATTTTAACAGTGACTGGATAGTTCGTTAAGAACAGCAATACACAGACTCTCTTGCATACGGCATTTCCGTTTTGTGTTTTAAGTAGACTTATTTCATGATAAAATGTCTTTTCATCTAACTTTTTTTTTTTGGTAATATTCCAAAGACATGATTTCTAGTCGTCGGTCCTTGCATAAAACGGACAAAAATCGTTTGGTCCACTTCATTATTTTTCCTTAATACGACATATATGGTCATTATCCATTTGTCATCATTTTGTCCCATAGTTATCAAACTTATCTGTCAAAGTTGTATCCTGTTGGTTCTCTGAAGCCAGATGACTTGATGTAGCAGGAATCATGGAATCGGCAGTGCTATCCGGCGAACATGCTTGCCGTGATGTGACACACCAAAGCTGTTTTTCCCGTCGGGTACTATCGACCACCTTGTCGCTCGTAGTTCAGATGATAATACAATAAGGTAGAACATTTTCAGTAAGAATATTACTCATCCACATATAAACCACATTCATTCACATATTGCTGAACGCCAGGTGTTGAATATTTTCAATTTTCTCGCTTTTTTTGTAAATTTAGGTTGATGGTATAATTTGAAATGCCGTAGTACAACGCGCGTCGAGGCTTCTTGGCGATCCAAAAACCAATGACTTAGATGCGATAAAATTCCTTTCTATGCTAATAGTATACATGTTGGTCTAAAGATGTAAATAAATAATCAATTTGTAGGCTGTTGATAATGTTGAACACACATGAAGTCAAGACGGTTTGCATGGTAGGATCTACACAAATACATACATAATAAATTAAAAGTATCACTTATATTTGAGTATAATTCTATCTTAATCGAATATTCTAATCGTGAATATTCTTGACTCTTGAGGAAGCCAATTGACAAGACTGCATTGGGAAAACAAAATGAAAAACAATTCACATTTTTTAAAAGCTTAAATATTTTATAAAGACATAAAACTCTGCAGCTTTTTTTTTGTATTTATAAAATCCTAATTCAAACGCATTACATGTTACAAAAAAAGATTTTTAAAAGGTTTCGGGGTATGAAGTTAACATTAAGTAAATTAATTTGTTTTAGGGACTAGGGTTGTGTTGGGAGTAAATCAATTTGTTTAAAAATAAATTTAATATTTCGGTTAAAAAGACAACAGAACACGAAAGGTCTTTGACGGAATGGGTGACAAGCTGTCTCCCAGTGCAAGAACAGCAAAAACAATAAAAAGGCATAGAAGAGAGCGAGAGATAAGCGGGGTGACGTCCAAAACACAAGGAAGATGCATGTCTTTACTGAGAAGGTAAGAAAATAAGCGAATAAGCTGTAAACATCTCTGGAAACCAGGTCATTGCGCGTTGCCACACTCACCATCAACAGCTAATGAACCAATGACAATTGAGGAAAAGAGTCAATGCTTGTACAGAGCGAGAGGAAGGGGAGAAGTAGCGGGAGAGTAACGTGATTGCAGAGAAATTCTGATGCTGATGTGATTGCTTTGAAGCCAAGCTTGTAGCTTTCGATGACGAATTTGTATGTATTTATTAGGATTAACGGTTGGCACAGCCTTTACAAGCAATACCCTCGAAGCCTGCACCGGGAAAAAGTTAGGCACCTCTTCCCCTCCGTCGGCGGTCTCCCCTGAACTGCTGTCAATTACTCACTTTGGAAGGAAGACACGAAAATTGATGATCAATGGCACCCAACTGATGTACAGCTGTAACTTTTGTTGACAAAATGAAAATCCTTCTTTGGGGAGCTCAGTTGAATGCCAACCATCGCCATTATTTCCCCGACGAAGAAGTGAAAGGTAACGCCACATCTGATTCAAGCTGCTAGGGTGTGAATGCGCGTGCTTTTCTGAGAAAGAAAAATGGAAAACTTTCGTCAGGAATTTCGGTGGTCTTGATATTTGTTGGTACATGTACAGTGTTCCATTTGAGCTTATCTTAAAGACTTCAGGACTTCAAATTAGGAAAATCTTCCACAATTCCAGGTAACTTTATTCTTGTAACTCCTGGCGGTGAAGGCTCATTCTTATTCATAAAAGAATATCGAACTCCACAATTTTTCCCATTTAAAGTATGATTTTAAAACGAATTTTCCACAAAAGCACGCTACGTGTTGATGTTTTACATTGCCCAAATTACTGTGTATTACGCAAAATGAGTAGTTGATGAAAATTATGAAACTTGCAACATATATTTTGCTTGTTCGCTCAAAGTTAACCGCCTTATTGAAACGTTAGATCGTGATTACACTTGGAAGCCACTGGCAGAAATCTTGATCAATCTGATCTCGAGACAGCGGCTTCCGACCCAAGCAAAACATGCTAGGACAAAATTATGAATATTGGAGCATAATTGCTCGCGTCCCCACCAAGTCTGTTTGTCGGCCTCTCAAGAAATGGATCCCAATTCCGACGCTCTGTTCATTACTCGATAAAATTGTTAGTCGACGACAAGCTATTTACCCAAAGACGCTTAGCTTTTAGTTGCACAAAAAGAGGCAATGCTTAAATTTGAAAACTTTTCATTTATTCGCTTCTTTTGCCTACTTGATACAGTTAAAATCAAAATATTCAAACACGATGGACAAGTTTTCGTTGAAAGCATGTTCTTGTAAAATATTCTTAATAAATTGCTTTCCGAAATTAAAATGTTCATAATAAATCTACATAAAAGCTATTAATACATGCGAACTGCCTTCCATTTTTTAGTAAGAGGATTCACCTGAACATTGACAAAGGGGTAAAGGATTGTTCCAATGGAGACGTGATCGTGTCCCTGCTTCAATGGCTACAACTTTGGTATGATACTCTTGCTTGGCATGGAGGACAGATAAGCTTGACTCCTCGGTCCAATCTGCTCATCAATACGCACGTAATTAAAGCAGCGCCATTTTTTTTCCAAATTCCTATTCGATGCTGACTTGTTACGAGGGACCGCCATATCTATAATCATCACTTCCGCCCTCTGTTCCAGAGTCCTTGTCTTTTACGTTCGTCTCCTTTGTCTAGCTCTTTATTTTAAGAGAAAAACTGGGATCCCCACCAAACACATGGCCATCTGTAGCCCACTGCATCTTAGACCACCTTTTTTAAGAGGGGAAAGGCGAGGAACATTCTGTAATCTTTGGTTCATCGAGAGCAGGACCTCCTCTGTCAGAAACACCAACATGGGATTCTTCTCTTTGCTGGGCGTCTTCCTTCTTTTCCTTTGTTCTTTATCCATGGCTTGTGATCGATGCGTGCATACTTCGTCTGCTGCTTATTATTCTTCCGCTTCTGTTCTATCAGGTTTTGGCTCTCGTCTTCATATTTCACTTGCTGTTCTTCCAATTTTGCACTTCTTGATAGCTCCTGATGTCCAAGTCTAAAGATACTCGTTTTTTGTTCTCTTTTATCAGTTGGGGCTTGTGGATATGGACCTTTAGCTTTGGATTTCAATGGAGGATATGTTGGGGCAGCTAATTCTAGTTTGTTCAGGCAAGGAATCGGTTGTGGAGGATGCTTTCAGGTATGCATTGCTCTGCTAAATCTGAAAATTTGTTGGTCTGTTGGCTCCCCGTGGATCTTTATGTTAGGCAAACCTCTGTAGCTCATTTTGGTGCAATTTACAGGGTTGTGTGTTAAAGTAGGGATTGAAGTTTCTCTTAACCATGGTCTATCCAAGACAGGAACTATAGGAAAATGAGAAATTTCTTCCTTACCCTATAGAGCAGAAGAAACTCATCGGTTCATTGGAAGAAACTCATCGATCAGTTGGCTTTTGGATTTAATTTTTATATTGTTATATGGGCAGATAAGGTGCAAAAATCCGAGGTTGTGCAGCAGCCGTGGGGTGAAGGTGGTGCTAACAGATAATAATTCTAACAAAGAAACCGGCTGGGTGTTGAGCAATAAGGCGTTCATGGCCATGAGTCGACCAAGAATGGGCCTGGCGCTCAAAAAGCTAGGCATTGTGGACATTGAATACAAGAGGTAATGAAAATTTGAAATGGCGATTTCCACCACTTTTTCTGTGTTTCATTTGGTATTACAGACCTGGTTGTCTCACTTGTTATGACAAGCGAATTTTGCTCGGAGTACTTATAATTTCATAGCAACTGCTGACAGCAGAAAATTATTATGGAATTAACAGTTCTAGGCATGTTTAAATACGCAGGATACCCTGTGATTATGCAAATAGAAACCTAAGTGTGAGAGTGGAGGAGAGCAGTCAGTACCCACATTATCTAGCCGTCAAATTCCTATTCCAAGGTGGACAAACAGACATTATGGGCGTTGATATTGCTGAGGTACTCCCTCTCTCTTTCTCTCTCTCTCTCTCTCTCGATGGGAGGTCTCTTACCATGACAGCGGGATACAGGTGGATCCTCCAGATACTTGATTTTGCAAATGAGAAACCAAAGAACTTGCTTAAACCTGATGCTTTCTTTGCAGTTGGAATCTCCAAACTGGACCTTCATGACGAGGAATCATGGAGCTGTGTGGGAGGCTAATCGTGTTCCCTCTGGTCCTCTGCAATTCCGCTTCGTGGTAACGGCTGGTTACGACGGAAAATGGATTTGGGCAAAACAGAGTGTCCTTCCGGCCAACTGGAGACCTGGATCGGTCTATGATTCTGGTGTTCAAATTCATGACATTGCGCAGGAGGGATGTCCGCAGTGTGATGACAGCAACTGGAAATGAACTGACAATGTAAATACTGTAAAGATTGCACCAGTTCAATACTAGTTTCTTCTTCATAAACAAAAACCTTATACTGTATCACGGGTAAGCAGTTGATAAAGTATCATTTTTATCTGATACAGCGATTATGATATCAACTTGATTTCCTACCCAATTAAGGGTTTACTACCCGCAAGAGACCACAAGATAAGTTGAAAGCGGTCGATGGTTGTTTTGTTCACTCATCCATTCAAGATAGGCGTGACACTTTTTCTACTTTGGTTGCAATTTTGAAAGTTCTCAATTCTTCTATAGAGACAAGCTTCTTTCCCTTTTTGTTGATATGAAGATGGGTCGAACAGCGCAGCGGATGAAAGAACGCATACATAGAAAGAATGCCCACCTTTCTTCATTTGTTACATAATTCCATAGAAGATACGGGAAACCATGGATGATGGAAGGACCAAGAAGGCAAATTGTTCTGAAAAATATGATATTAGCATAGGCAACGGATTCGACAGAACATTGTGAAGTGGGAAGCAAACGAGAAACAAAAAGCAAATTTTAGAAAACAAAACTCAGCTATACTGATACAATGCTCAATCAAACATAGCAATCCAGTATATCATAAATAGTAGGCGATCTGGTCTGAGGGTTTTGTCATTTTCTACCATTTATCTATAATCATTTAAGATTTGACGTGTTGGGGGGCTCTGGGTGGCTCCTTAGTACGTCCTTGCTCGGGAGACCTGCTCATCAGTTTGGCTCTGTGCAGAAAAGACATCAATGATGTCAAACTATACACCTTAAACTTGCCCCCACCAAACCGCCGGCGCTGGGGGTGCTTGAAGCACTAGCAAGCTGAAATTTTGGACTCATTACACAAGGAACCTCATACAGGATCCGGACGGTCGTGTCAGAGTACCGATGATCTACTAATAAACAAAGGGGTGTGTCCAAAGTTGCACTTCACATTTGAAAACAGTGGATGATCCAATCTGCACTCTTAAATGTTACCTGTTTTAACCAGACTGAACTTACAGTTAAGTTGGCGCTTCAAAGATTTTAGGCCCCATCTATCTGGGTAGACTCGGGAAAATACCAATTATTACCCGAGTCACAAGACAGAACATAACATCTAAATTGATAATTTATAATTGGGATATTTGCTACAAGGCAAAAGCCTCAGGATACATGAATACAAAACCATCTCCCGAAGGATAAACATAACCAAGAAGTCAGGAGGAAAACGACTCCCCTCTTTTCACATTAATACTAGCTGCACCCAAATGCTGCAGATTCAAGGGACCACAGCAGAACGATTGCATCGTAGGGCTATAAATCTATCTATCTGGCCATGTCAAGGCAGATCACTTTCTCATTAAGAGGACTACAGTGTGGGCAGCGATGCTTCTATTCTCCCCAAGGCTGTCAACTTTCTCATGAGTCTTTGCCTTAAGATTGACTACAGATGGATCTGCTCCAAGCAACTCACACAAGTTGGCACGTATAGCCTCCTTGTGTGGGCTCAATTTTGGTCTCTGCAGTATCAATGTGGCATCTAAGTTTCCAAGATCATAACCTGCCTCATGCATAAGCCTGACCTGAAAAACCATGATAACAAGCAATAAATGAATATAACAGAAAGAAAAAGCAAAAAAAAGGGACATCTATCCTGCTGAAAGAAAGAAAAAACTTCCTATCTAACAATAAGACCACATTTGCAATAGCAGCCGAGCAGAATATGGTTTCAAAAACCAAATTGTTTTTTCAGGTCTATGCAGCCGAGCAGAATATGCCTTCTCTGTTGCATCCAGATGCATTCTTGAGTCACAAAAATACAAGGACTGCACTGTCAAAATTTGTCTAAAACTGCAAAAAATCTCCAGACCTATAGTTAATGTAAAGATATTCAGTCCGCTATCTCCAGCGTTATTGTTAATGTGAAGTTATTCACTGTGGCTTATAGTAAGCCCTACCTACCATCGATGTGAAGTCGTTCTGTAAAGCATAAGTAGATGGTTTTCAATATTTTATAAGAATGGATTGGATGAAGTCTCCTATTTTGTATACCGGAAAGAGGAATGATAGGTCAGGTTCAGTGATTCCTGATAACCATGTTCAACAAATAAAAAAGAAAGATCTTGAGAGCAAATGCAGATACTGCGACAGAAAACTTCTAGTACAGAGCAGAGCAAAGAGCCAACACACACATAAAGTCACTCCTGAGACAAATGGAGCACGTCTGTTTGCATAAATTATTTTAAGAGAGCCAGAGAGAAAGAGAGCTCTTCAATCAATAAGTGGAAAAAAAAAAGATCAATCTGTTGTCTCTGAACCACATTCATTACAAAATACAAACCCTACCTGTGTTCATAACCCAACTGCATACCGACATATAAATTGACAGTGTTATAAGTTGTATGTTAACTTATTCTGATAGTTATAACAAATTATATAACGTAAAAGTTGGACACCTAGCAGTAGTCTTGCTGATTGGTTAAAAGTTGTAGTCACCGAAAATCTCTTTTACCAGGATACACAACACAAGAAAAGCAAAAAGCCGTATTGCCTTCCATTGAAGGTCAGAAGAAACAAATCAATCAACTGAAGGTTTCCACATCGCAAATGGTCCTATAGCTATCTCATGGAATGATAAAAACCCAGACCAGCATTATCAGTAACCAAGAACAGTAAAGAAGCCCAGTGCACATTATAAATTTATAACGACAATAAAAGATTCTCTCATGAAGGGGTTAATGTGGATGGAGAGACATACAGCTTCTTTCACAAAGACTGATGATGCTGCACCACGCCATTTAGGATCACTGTCAGGGAAAATCTGACCAATGTCCGGAAGTCCCAAAGCTCCCAAAATTGCATCGACAACACAATGCAACAGCACATCTCCTGTAATTTGAATTTCCAATTTCCATCAATACGCCAGTTGTGGCAGAATTGTATATCAGATTTAGTTAATGATGAATTGAAAAAGAAACAAGGTTGCCATCATTGACAATATTGATGGAAACATGAAACCTGTAGCTTATTTACTTCACTCGGACTTCCATATTAGAAGGATAAATTTCTAAGAAAATGGACTAGTCTTGCTCCTGCAATCAGAATTCACAATCCCAAACACTCAGAAGAACAACAATAATAAAGTAAAGCTTTTCACTGCAGACTCTATCTCCCCAACCATGGAAACCAGAGAAAAATTCAAAAAATACAAACAAAAATAACAAAAGAAACCACAACTAAATTCTAAATCACGGTTATGGCTGCACCTCAAGTATAAAATTCTGAACCTTTTTGCAATAACTCGAAGCAAGAAGTCGCAATTTCGAAACATCAAGGAACAATCAGACCAAGAATTGTCTCACGTCCCTCCCGCTATGTCCGAACAAGTTCCACATTCTCAGCCGTATCCCCACAAATGAATTGCATGAAAAGAGAGACTGTAGATCAATATCACAAATCAAATAATCCCCAAACGGATGAATTGACAGAACGCCAGAGAACCATTACATAACAGAATCCCAGTTGACGCAATGCCCGAGGAGAAAGAGCAGATATTCAGAGAACCACAGCCTTACCATCTGAATGAGCTTCGCATCCTCTGTCATGAGGGATATCGACCCCCCCAATAATCAACGGTAGGCCTGGCTCCAACCTATGAAGATCAAACCCATGGCCGACCCGAAAAGGAAGCGAAACACCGGGTCGGCTTCCGCTTCCCACCTTCGTCTCCGCCTCGGCCCTGCCCTCGGTGGAAGCCTCGGTCCTGAGAGTAGCAGCGGCCACCCATCCCCTTCTTGCAGAGGTTTTCGTGAGGTTAATTGGGGAAGCATCGAAAGAACTGAACGAAAGCCCAAAGTCGCATAAGAGTCAAGAGTTAAACAATACGAAGAAGGGAAAGAGAACCACAAAGGATTCGTAAGGGTACGATCTCTTACAGCTTCTGAGAAGATAGGAGCATGTTGGGGGCAAGCCCGGAGAGGGATTTTCCAGTAAGCTTCACCGGAAACGTAGAAAAGGAGACAGCAGCCGCAGATGAAATCGTCGCCATGAGAGCGAGAGCGGGAGCGAGACTGTAAGGCGCGGAATTTTCTGACTCTCACAGCCGCCCCTTATGTGTGGGAACTGGAAGTAAATAGTTCGGTTCCAGATCAGCCCAGCCCGAAGCCCACCACTAAGAACCGGCAGTTGAAATGCCCACCTTCAGGTTCAAATCGGATATCTAGGCATGTCCGAAACCTTCTCGCATTAGTAATAGATTTCTCGTCAACAAACCTCATCGGATCACGAACCTGACTTTGCATTGGCCATCTAAATCCAAATCCAAATTGTGTAATAGCCGTCTCTGGCGATTTTTGACCAGTCAAATTTCAAATGTTCACTTAATTATATTATTATTTTTAAATAAAGAAGTCCTTCTAAGACCAGACAGACTACTTGAAAGCATTGACGACAATGGGATGAGAAAATATTCAGTTATTATGTTGTTTCGGGGCTGTTTTTTCAGGTTGGTAGATTCAAATCGAACCAGTGACAAAGTGGTTCGATTCTGTGGCCGATTCTAGAGTCATACTCATACACGTCAATTTTTAACTATTGCTTAAAGATACTTTCATTTTTAATTGTACTTCATATATATATATATGAAGTACAATTAAAAATGAAATATGTTTGACCGATTCCAAGTAAGTCAGTGAATCAACCAACGAATCGGCAGTCCCACCAATTTGGTTCATGAACTGATTTTTATAAAGCTAGTTCAGCTTAGTTTCTTAGAATTAGGGATGTCAACGGATCAGATTTCGATCGGATATATCCTTAGTTATATCTGTTTTTTCGGATATTCACATAGTTGGATTCAAATTCAAATAAAGAAAAGTCATGTTCGAATCCGAACCTGAAATCCAATTTTGTAATCCAAATCCAATTTTTATATTTATATCTGAATCTGAATTTTAAACCAAATTTTGCCAATTTTCAAATTTTAACAACATTAGATACAAGATATTTATCTAAAAATGAATTTGATCCGAATCTGTATCTAAATATGATCGGATATTTATGTATATCTGAATTCGAATCCAATCGGATGCCATTTATTAAATCTGAATCCGACCCGATTTCTTAATCGGATATTAATTTTTTTTCCATTTCTGATTTTTTCGAATCGAATTGGATCGAAACGGTTGGATATCCGACTCAAATTGGATATATTGACATCCCTGAACTTTTAGTTAGAGATATCGCATAAACGAAGAGTGGGATGGTCCAACTTGATTATGTTCTCTTTATATGATGAGGGTGAGATAGCACTGTAAACGGTTCAAACTCGAATAACATTCTTTGGATGGGTTTACTGTACAAGTCCATATCGATTCTCATTTGGACTCTATTTTTTAAACCATATATGATTCCACCACCATAACATCTACGTTCATGCATAATGGACTCAGATCTTTACCATATCTGATTGATATTGGGTTTGGTTATGAAATTGCATAATTAAGTTGGGTCTTATTGGTATTTGAATTTGATTTTGATTATCTTATCTGATTAAACTAATTCAAAGTTGAATCCATAATTGAATATATCTGATCCATTTACTTCCCTAAGTTAGATCCCTGCTGCTAAGTTTGAGGAGAACAAGACCATGCATGATTTGAATTATTCAACTTGATATCCTCTACATTCTCCACTTACCAGGTGCACACCAATTGCAAAGTATAGTTCCTCCTTGTGTTAAACATCTATATAGCCCAAGTCATTGGCTACTTGCAGAATGATTTGGAGAAATTGTAACATATTTCCAAAGTTAGTACCCCTGCCCTAGGGCCTATACTTGCCTAGGCTCATAGAGGGGTTGACACCCGCAGGAATCGAACTAGCAACTGGTTATATGTCAACCATTAGCCCAACCAGTAGGGGCGGAGCCAGAGATTTTATGCTCAAGAGCACTAATTCAAAAAAAGATTGCTTAAAGATGACCAAGGGCACCAAATAAAAACAACTAAACGACTGAGCGACACTAATATATAACTAAGAAACATAATTTGGACAAAACAATATGTAAATATATAGATTTTATGGCACTGTGTGGGCAAGGGCCCACACATGTGCACAATTGACTCTGCTCTGCCAACCAGTTACACCAAACCTCTTTGCTCGATCCATATACTTGAGATCTTCATATTTACTATTTTATACTTGCAAAAGAACTATTTAAAATCATAAGAGGTTGGTATGCTCTTGAATTCACAAATTTAAGTTTCTCAAGATTTAAGATCAAAAGGAAATTAGATGTAAGCAAACAGTCAAGAACCCTATATGTCTGATGAATTTTGTTAAAAGATCAACTTATTGCCAGCTTTATATACTGGATTGAGCACTGCCATCCCCACTTCACAACTCGTACAAACATTATTACTGAAAGAGCATGACATCGATAATTCAAACAACGTTCTGACATTGACGATCTTGACTCTATTTATGACTCAAAATCATAGAAAGGAAGTCGAAGGAATAGAAGGGGCACCACCAACCAAGTGAACACACTTTATTAGCCTAAAACTTCTTCACTTTATAAGTGGAGAAGATGCGGCCGTTGCTGCAACACCATCTTCAGTTTTACAAGAGAATCCTGCATACAGATATAAGTCAACAGATTCAAATGCAAGATGTATATAAAAAGCTGAGCGACAATAATCTTTCCTAAAATGTGAAAGTGTAAAAGCATGCCCACGTGAAACGATCAGACAACTTGAATGTCGATTCATAATAAAAGACATGCATATAGAGAACATGTACGTTTCTTCTGGTATTAAAAAAAAGAGCTAATTATATGTAAAAGCCTAGCAATTATTGGAGCAGAGGTGGCTGCAACAAAATAAATCAATAAATACATGAAAATTCAGGTGAATCTAAGTTGTTTCTGCTTTCTCTTTTGACTATAAAGAAAAGCTCGAGTGAGTCCTTACCATCATATGCCAATTGAGGATGACAGGATTATGGAATCTGAATAAGACTGCAGATTGTGGTGAAGTTAGTTCTGCTGCTGCCAAGGTTTTCAAATTCCAAGGCGCGCCATTAAAATCTCTATCTCTCTATACTGATGATCTATGTACTAGAAAACTTCTATATTCACAAAAAACTTTCATGACTTAGTTATAAGATTGGACATAGCATCTCTAAGTCTGACGTGTTAATAGTACAGTATCCTGAGTGTAGGAAGCGAGGAAGGTACAAGGATGACCTACTCTTGAAGAGAATAAAGTCTCTGTCAACTAGCCAATCCATGCACGCAACTAATTTGATAAAAGCAGACCAACTTAAGAAAAATAAAAAAAATGCACTTCGTAAAAGCATGACCAAAATTTCTGAAGCAATGGTTTCTATAGGTAATGTAAAACACAAAACGTAATAGACACGCGGAGTCTCTGCAATGATGCTGAACATTCTAGTTAGTCCACAATATATACACATAGACCTTAAGGCGATCCATACACACGCACACATATCTCAGAATATGAGAAACTAGTTCTGTTTTGAAACTGATTTTCTCAGATTCCTTTCCCCAAAGATTCATGACTAGTATTATAATGGAAAGAATAGAGAGCAAATGGAAAAAAGAAAATGGTGAAGGTGAGAAACTTAGTCTTAAAATGAAACTGGCTGAATGTATTCCGCACCCCTCCCTGTCTCCGTAAATAGATGCAGGAGAACTGGCTCATGATTCAAGAAAGAAAGATGAAGAGAAGAAAGATTATCACCTAGTGCAGTCCATATAGGTAGAGAGCACGAATGGCAACTCGACACGGCATGTGCTTGGGAGCTCTTTAACAGCAGCTTCCTTGAGGTTGTGGATGCGCCCTGTTGCATGTCGGATGCAGGTACATGCCAGCTCCTTGTCTTCATGGGTTATCAGCAAGCTGCGAAGGCGTTGAAGGCCATCACAGCAAGCAGGGGAAGGCGCACTCTCACTTCCAGTCATGTAAGACACGCATTTGTGCAATGTCATGACCACTTCACCACAAGTCAGGTCAGCCTGGAAGCTTGGCTGAACAAAGAGCTGAACTGTTAGGAAAATTAGCAGCACCAGTGCTGTTGCCTTCTTCATCTTTGTACCAGACCTTCTTCTCTGTGTGTGTGTGTGTGTGTGTATGTGGAGACTCGATGAAGGTGCTACTTATAGCTGGCAAGGGCACAAGTTACAAAAGTCATTGTTGTGGTTGTGTATGACATCATCAATTTGTTACTGAAGATTATCCTGTATGAGAAAAAACATTATAAATATCAAATAAATTGACATATTTTCGGTCTTACCATGATTTTCCGACATATTAGATGGTCATTTTTCATTAGGTCTATGCTTCCAGTTCTCTTTTTCTTATGTTAAGCAGTATGATCCGCATATATGAATTTAGCTTCTTTGTCCGTTTACTAAACATTAAACTGGCTGAAGAATGAAGCATTTGAACTCATATGAATATACTGGATAGATGTTCCTGATAATTTGAACACACATGCACGCACACACACGTATGCATATAACCACATTTTTTGCGCAGACTGGCAAGGCATTTTGGTGCACAGACAAAAAACAGACGCTTATTTTATATTGCACCAAATGCTTTTATGTATGAAGTTGTGTAAGTATATGAAAATTATGCAAAGAATTCCCAAAAAAAAAAAAAACAAGTGGAGGAAGTTTCTGCCGGCCGGTTTGCACCAAGTATGGCAGCCACAGACACATCACTCCGATCGGCGGCGAGGCAAGTAGTTATTTTTATTATATAAAGCCATTAACAATGTCCACAGATTTGAAGAGTTCATCAGCCTGATCATAGCCAGAGAAGCAGTGGGTAGCACCGGTAAAGGACAGATCTGAGCAAGTGGGGAAGGAGGGCGACACATCTGCCTACGTCCGCACAGAACTTCCAGGCAACCCTCATGCTTCTCTTTGGCATAAGAATTTTGGCAACATCGAAGGTGGACAAATCTCACCATCCTTTCCCCAACAAACTCGTTCATCCTTCTCCGCTGTGACCTTGGCTCACCAGACTGCCAACTGCTAAAACATCTCGGGCATGACGGATCGGATGTATCCGGCTCTTCCACTTGACTGAGCGCCAATCAGACAACTTGAGTGATACAGATCCGTGGTGCTCTTTATCTTTAGCCCTTCTCGTTTGAAAGTAAGCACAATGGTTATTCTGCAGTAATCCAGGATCATCCAGTTTATTTCACATTTTTTCTAATAAAAATTACACTTGTTGGTAAAAGCTATCAAGTCGGCACTTAACAAAAAACTTCTGTTAACATAAGAAACAAAAAAAGGTTAGCTAGAAGGACAGTAATATAATTTAAGATTGCAACTGGTGTTCATGTTTCAGGTTATAGGAATTTCCCTTCAAGTCCTTATTTGAAAATTTTCAAATTGGCCTCTGTTTTGAAAACTGTAGACAAAAGGCAATCCCCAAAATAAAAGATTTTGCAAAGAGATTATGGGCTTCGTCCAATCGCATAGAGATTTTCACATTAAAACGGGAAAAAGAGAAACGCTTGTAAAATATTACAATTTCATATCAAGTTGGCATTTCGAAAGGAAGAGGTTTCATCCCTCAGGAAGGCAATTCTCGTGGAGTGCATCCAATGGTACATATCCAGAAATTTCACAAGTAGTTCATATTCGACGTTGCCTTTTCCTGTTTCAAATGCCAGTAGGGGGATGATGCTCCCACTAGTCATGGATAATGCATCATTTCAGCTGAGCGTACAGCAATGAACCGCGTGAAAAGCATCACCCCAGAGTTCGGCCACAGGAAAATAAATCGAGTCAACCAAGAAAGATCCATGCAGGTGTCAAACATATATCACAATGCATAAAAAATTGATGATCATGTGTTTCATCACATTCATACGCAAACATTTACTGGTAAATGTCATAATATTAGAAGAATGTTTGAACTTTCTTGGAGTTCCAAACAGTTGCTGTTAGCTGTAAAAGCAAAACTGATGACGTGTTTGATTATCTCCGATCAGATGGAGCAAAAGTTTGCACAATAAAATCTTGAGACAGACTTGAGATTCATACTTGAAATCCTCATTTTCCTTTTGACACTGGTAAACAGTCTTATTCAATAACAGAGGGAGGAGTCTAATCTTAAATTCAACCAGATCAAGGATAATCAAACGGCCATGAAGAGAAATAAGCAAATGCAAAACGACACCACAAGTAATTACCAGAGCTCAAGTTACAGCAGCAGGAGAACAATTTAGTAACTTGGAAAGTAGGGTGATTGGTTGCATAGTAACAGCAGAGGGAACAGCAGAGACCAAGTAATCCTCATGGCTATGTGAAGCACCCCTTGATATTCCAGAGAATTCAAGGCAAACCAGTTTATACATACACAGTGAATTCCTCAAACCACAGCCTCCAGATGATGGAAGCAAGAAAGGTCTTCACAAGGAGGTTTTGGTATCATCAATTACATCTCAAATTACAAACTAAGGATAGTAGGCAAAGGAAGAATCCGGCTTAAAGTAAACCATGAAATGAGAAAATTAATAACAATAGAGAATAAAGGACATTAACCTTCTTGGTTGCGAATTGTGGATTGGGAGAAACTGCAGAATACAGCTCCATTTGAATTGTTTCAGCATCATGGTGCAAGAGATGCACAACTACTGGACGTCTCTTCATTCAACAAAAGAGAAACAAAATGAAACTTTTGGGATGAACAGGTCTGAATGTTTCAGTTACAGATAGGGTGCATGCCAATTAATTGGCTTAACTAAAGCAAGCATTATAAACTTTAGATCATTATCAGGGAAGGAAAACGGACAACCTAACCACTGACAAGTGACTTTGTTGCAGCTAGCAGAGAAAGGGCTAAACGCGATTATTATGTGCGCTGCTTCGGCGGAGGATTTTTCATTCATGGTCATCAACGAAGAAGCATTTCACTGTTTTCAGCTGGGATTCCTCGACATTTCCAGAGGCCACAGCTTATCAGAATACATCAAAATAACCACTGATTAAAAGATAATATGGTTGAGAAGCAAATAAACTCATCGAATAGGCAAGTCCTCACCCTGCTATGATTTGTTTGAAAGAAAATGCTTCGTCCTCGAAGCAATTAATGAACAAACGTTCTTCGCTATAAACATGATTACTACTGTCAGCAAAAAAATCGAAAGATTATTGACACTCCTGTCTTCCAGCTGCACCGTAAAAGATGTCTATAGTTTAAAGAAGGAAAGAAACCAAAATTGTTCGTACTAGATTCAGACAAGAAGCACCGTGGGAAATCGAAATACGGAAGGCTTTAGAATCTCAAACTAACCAACCGTTACGCCAAGAAGAGTGAATATATGAACATGTCGATGTACAAATTCCCCCACCATAGTACTTCAAGCGGTCGTTTAGCTACATAAAATCGAACAATTCCATTTGATCCAATGGCAAGAAGAAGTATCTGAATACTAAACGAAGAACACAAAGAAACCAATTAAATCCCCGAAAACTTCCCGTCCAAGCAAATCAGGACTCCCGAATTCTCACCATTGTCCCAGACTTAACCCTGCACAAAGTCTCTCACCCTCTGCAGATAGCAATCGAGTCACGATTTCTCTTCAACCGAAAAAATTATTCTTCATTGTTTACGCTTCTCTTTCTTCCCAACTTCTCCCTTCATTTTACTCTCAGCTCTATCATCATCGCTTTCATCAAGTTCATCGTCATCGTCATCGTCACCATCGCTACCCTCATCCAATTCATCGCTTCGAGAAGAATCAAGACGAGCTGCGTCCTTTGCCCACTCCAACAACTTCTGCACCTCGCTGTCGAAGTCCTCGTCTTCGCCACAACCATTGCCAGCAGCCACCGAGAACGAACCCGTGGGCTGCTTCATTGCCATATCTGCTTCCCCTTTCATCGGACCCTTTAGAGATAAGAACCTGGCAGATAGCTCCGCACCGAAGACGTCGTCCGACTTCCCGTCCCCAACTTGACCACGCTTTTTCTCCGATTCATTACATGCTGCGGAGGGATTAGGTTTTTGCGCGGTGGGGACTTTTAGTGCCGCAAATCTTCGGTCGAGATCGGCGTCCAGACCAGAAGAAGAGGAAGAGGAAGAATGGAGACGATGGGAATTGACGTTCAGGCGAAGGAACACATCATCCTGAGCGACGCGGAGGAGTTCCTCCACCTCATCGACGTGGCTCCCGTTCATCGGGTCTGCCCATTCAGGGATAGGCGCAGAATCAGCAGCGCCGGTGGCTTTCTTTCCCTTTCCCCTTCTCATTCCCTTCCCGTTCGCGGGCTCGCGGCTTGCCACAGCAGGGATCAGGCGTGAATTGTGGAAAACCACGACGGTCGGAATCGAGTTGGTTCACGTCAAGGGCATGTTAAGCGAATCCAATTCTCAAACGAATCTGGAGAGACAATGGCATGTTCATGACCGCGACACGAACAGGATTCACAGGCTTTCAGGCCAGGCCATTACAAGCCTAGCGGAGCCAACGATGGCTTTCCATTTGTTCAGCAACAAAACCCTAAAGTCATTTTTGAGCCAAAGAAACATTCAACTTTTTTTTTGTGCAGCAAAAGACGCCCTTAAGTATAAACCCGTAGCTGCATTCCTAAGAGCCATCGCCACTCTCACTACACCATCCGGTTTTCCTGGCTCGAAGAAAATAATCAGAAGTTCAATTTTTCACCAAATGCAATTAACGAGGAGGATTTCTTGCATTCGTTGTCGCCTATTATTGACACCCATTATTAACAGCTTATTTCTTTTTTCAACTGGATAGCTGCAATGTTCTATCCAACGGCAGTCCATATATCATTTTATAGTTTTTTTTTAATATCTAAAAGGATATGACTTAATACATGCATATGCTAAAAGGGAAAGTTCTCCAAGAAGCCTTCATCAGGGGAAAATCCTAGACTTCCCCCAAGGGGGCTGGTGCAATGTGTTAGCTGAAGAGGTCAGAGTTCTACCACATAGGCACTACTTGCTTAAGCCTAAAAGCAGGTATGGGCCATGGGAGTGGGAATACCGGCCACAAGGTTTTATACAGCCAAGCACACAACTAAGTCACATGTCAGATGTGGTTTCCTTGTGTTAAAAATGAAAGGAACATGTGAAGCTCATAAGTTCTTCATCCCTATAAAATAAAAGGGGCCAACATAATTAACTAGAAAGTTCAACTGGTTACTCATTTCATAGTTAGTGCATGATCATCAGTACATTGACGATCATGCCATGGAAATACATGCAGCCCTCGCGTATTGTATAGACACCAAGTGACCTGATCTCATTCGCTTCCATTGTCAGCTCCCACCAAGAAGACACTCTACGACTTTCAGGAGGTTTTGGTCAGGAAACACTAGCTATTTTCAGCAAATCTTCCCAAGTCCTGTAGTTGAATAAAAATGAATAATACATCACATATGATGTAAATAATTAAGGCACAAGATTGCAATACTCTACAGGAAGCTACTTCAGGAAGAGAAAGAAGTTTCAGCAAGATCACCAATCCAGGTACAAAGATTGGCTTGTATTTAGGCCAAAACAAAGAACGGACAGCCAATCAATAGAAAACAAATACTGACCAGCTCGGTAAAATCAAGAATTCTCCTTAAACCTTCAACATCGTCCACCTTTTGGATAACTTCCTTCCACCATGCACTGTCCCTTTTGATACTGTCAGTGTTTGGAATGGATGAAAATGGCTTTTCATCTGTTTCACTGAGTTGTAAATTGAAATTGATATTCGCCGTTTCTTTCTTTATATTGCCTTGAATCGTGTTGAAGCTACTGAGGCTACAGGGGATCACATCATAAGGTAATGGGTGCATAGGAGAACGATAACCTGATGAAAATCCACTTTCAAGTCAAACAGGGATAAGCAAGAAACAGCACAACCACATGATATCACAAATTATCTAGAAAGCTGAGATGCTTCAAGTTTCTCACCCCGGCACTCAGGATCATGGCACTTCTGGTAGTAGCAAGACCTTCTGAAATCCACAACATACATCACTGTGACAGAACACAGAAGGCAAGTCACACAAAATATTTACCTAAAATATTGATATCCTAATGATCTCGATGGTGAAATTGAAAATCTTCCACTAGCTCTTCAATAGCATATGAATCCCACAAAATGGTGTCCCAAAAAGTTAAAGAGGCACAACTAGAACAGAAAGACATTTTTAATAGCATGGACAAGCATGTGATGACAGCTAAAGAGCTTAATATCTCACCCATGTGTTATGGGCAATCTTCTACAATTCAGCAAGCAGTGTGTACAAGAGTGGGACCAGGCCAAACCCAAAAAGTAGGTGAACTATCACGCTCTGAGGTCTTGATTTATAGTTCAAGAGCTCATTGTCTTAGGCACCGTCCACAGGCAGGCAAGAGTGGAACCAAGCCAAACCAAAACCATGGGTGACCATCATGCTGTGAGAATCAATTTACAGTTCAGGAGTTCATTGTGGGGACCGTCCACAAGAGTGGCACCAAGCCAAAACCAAAGCATAGGTGACCATCCTGCTCTGAGATCTTGATTTATAGTTCAAGCATTGTCTGAGACTCATGCTGGAAGAAAACAAAATATCCTTGAACGTAACAGAAATGGAGGAGGACTGGTTCAACTTTTATCTGCCAATGATGATGTAAGTCCAGACAGCTTGCAGTATGAATCAAAATTTCTGGCTTATCTTGAGAGGAGAAAGGTGCTTTTATTTAATGCTTCACCATATACCGAACTTAATCAGGTTCAAACAACAATTATCAATTTTTGTCCTGTCCAGGCAGGTGCCAAAATTTTATCATATTGATAGTGCAAGTAATAGAATGCTAGACCAGGTCAGTCCCTAAGCTTACAAGCATGTTTAAGACTAGCAGCGGATTTGGATTGGTGGTTCAGTAGCCATGACGTTGAGTTCATTTCCCCCACAAGGAGAACTAAAATTGGCTGCATCCAGTCAAAACCAACATTAGCAGGCAGGTCTCAGAAATTGGACAAACTGGTGTGAAATACACAAAAGCCTATGGTCTCAAAATATTAATTAAAAAACTGACAAATTCAACTGCCATAGGAGAATAGAAGCAACAAACTAATATGCATACACCAACAGACAAAATCATACTCCAGTAGAAATACAAAAGATTCATGCAAAATCCATATGCATGAGCTTAATAATTTAGAAACTTCCACATCCTATAAAAATGACCAAGACTGCAAAAATCTGTGTAAACTAAGCAACAAATTCCATTGTTGTCTATAATTATATCCATAGACAGAACATGCTCATCAACATCTCTTTAGAGGAACAGATGAACATAAATCTTGCTCAAACCCCCACCATTTTCCTTTCAAAGATCCTACCCGCCGGTAAATAAACACAATAAATTTAAATTACAACATATTCTAGGAATTTGATGTGGTCAGGTAAAACATATAGTCAGGGAAACAAGCTAAATAACGTAATGCACCAGGAAGACCATGTACTCAGACAACAGACACTTCACTTGGAGCAAATAACAGAGGCAATAATTCCACACCAGATGGTACTACGGTTAGCATAAACATCTTCAAACAGAATGAAAACTGAGTAGAAGCAGAAGCGGTATTGTCCCAAGAAGTACCATGGTTACTTTTATGCTGTCTACCTATTCTTTCACAGAATCTATTTCCAGCAATGTTGTAAACCATCAAATCATAATCTGAAAACCAATACCAGCTCCGTATCCATCCTGCCAGATGAATATTAGACTGAAAACAGGGAACTTCTACAATTCAGTCAACATAAATAAGAAAAGGCAATAGCAATACAATGAAATCTTTGCACTCGATACATCCATAGACACTCCATTATATGTTGACAATATCCGAAAACGTACAAAAAAAATCACTTCAAACCATTATATGGAAAACCAATATATTAAGGCACAATAACCATGTTTTCTAGGTCCAAAAATAAAACGTATACCACAAGAATTCCAAATCACCAACATTGTCTCACAGGGTCAAGTTTCATTTACACCTTAAAAACTGAAAACCAGGAACCAGCATTATATCATAGAATGTACAAAATATGTTTGCCATATATCTTCAAAAGTAACAGAGAACAACAATTTTCTGGACAGTTACTTCGTAGTTCAGGAAGACAAGCAATGATCTTCCTAAAATATCAGCTCAAACAAATAACTCGGGCAATCTTATTTATGTGCATCTCATGAAACAAATGGTTTTCCAATCTAAAAACACAAGAAGAAGAAGCTGGAGTTAGATCCCATTCGTGAGACAGATTAGCACAAGAAGATAGGATATTAGTTTCCTTCAAAACAAAAATCGGGAGGTCCTATGGCCTGCATAACATGAAAAAAAGAAAATTGACTATTCAACTCCTTTGACATGAACAAAGAACCCAAGGTCCCAAACTATAATATCTGATTTAGTACAAAATGTAACACAACTTGAAGCCTCTTTCATATACAAACACCTAACTTCTTTATGATGCTCTGCAGTGCCAAATTTCAATAAAATCTTTTCAATAAAATATATTATAGATATACCTGAAAATCCCCCTTAGCATCTTAAATGAAAAACAGAATGCAACAAAGTTGTAAGAAAAGAAAATGCCTCTTATGTTACAATTATTCTAACTCTCATATCTGTGTATAACCCTGCAGGGTGCCAGTTGTTTGACAGCATGGAAACTATACAAAGTTTAACTTTCAGTGTGGTTTCTTATTGTTTCCTTACCAACAATTTGGGGTTGGAACATAGATAATGTTGAACGTAAATGATTTACAGATGGATAGATACCTTTTGACAGCTAATCCTCTTGATAGTATGATGGTAGCAACGAAGATTCTAAACATGCAAATGACATGGAAAAAGCAGGGCCAAATTGGCAACAATTGTCAGCAGTTATTTAGTTTATAAAAATATGCTCATCCAAATACATTGATAAATATCTGAACGTAAATATTGATGTCCAATTGTTTTCATTTCTCAACCATTTTTCAGTGCCAAAATGTCAATGATTTCAAAAAATGTTTTTAGCCCTTAATGTAACTAAATATGACAATAATTTGAAATGGAATTAACAAAAGTATACAAGGAAAAGTAGAGTTGATATCAGTGATGAGACCAACCACGGATGCTGCTGTTAGATACCATAGACTCAATAAATCTGTCCAATGATAGAAAAGGTGACTTCCCTGAGAAGTGTTCCTTAGGTATATCAGTTGTGAAACGGCAAGCCATTAACTCTTGTGAAATATATGAAACTGGTTCACGGTTACTGTTTGCCTAGCAAAATAAAAACATTAAAAGGGATAAGAATTAGATTAAAAATCCTCATCATTGTAAAAAAAAATCTTAAAGGGTTGATTTAAAGAAGTATTGGTTATTATTGGGTGTCCATGTGGATGAAAGGATCTTGATTGTTCATGCCAATTACTGTTTCTTGCCAAACCAAAAAACTTGGAGAAAACAATAAATTACTTACCTCCAAATTAAAAGTGAGTAACTCCTTACAGTTGACATCCATTCGACATATCAAGGACTCCATAAATATCTGTTGCTTGCTCTAGAATTTGAGACCATGGTTAAAAAAAATAAGAAACATCGATTATTAACAAATTAACAATCCCATTATAAGGACGTGAATGGACAAAAAAAAGAACTACCAATTGGAGGAAATAATACAATTCCTAAGCAACCAACTTCAAACAAAAGAAATCCTTAAGTTGGTTCAATACATGCATCAGGACAAGAAGCTGCAAGCATTGAACCCTTATCCACCAAATATGGTTGTAGAAAGAGATACCAAAGGGTAAAATTTTAAACTAAGGCAGTGCACCTAGTTTCATACTTGTCAATTGACATAATCATTATGCCCAAGGCTCATATTTCTTACGAGGTAAATGATAAGACCACCTGAATTATACTGTTATCCCGAATCAAGAACTAGTGGCAGTATTCATAGCAAGACATCCATGCAAAGGTCTAGACGAATGCATACCAGTCTGCTACATTATGTGTTGGAACTTGGAACATGCAGGGTACTTTGTCTATTTATCTTGTATCAGGGTCAGAATTCTGCAAGGACTAAATGCAAAAGCCAGGAAGCAATACATAGCAATTGGATAACAGTATATAAGCTAACAAATGCACCAAGAACCACAGGAAGAATTCCTGTAAGGACAGCAAAAAATGCAGATGAAATGTAGAGACGTGACCATAACACATATGACATATCACAACATGCAGGGTTTTTACATCACTTTGATGTATCAGGATCACTTTCCATATTCTTTTCCTTCTTGCTAAGAATCCAAGTATACAAATATGAGTTTTTCCCATGAAAGAGCAAGATAATCATTGCAGCATCCTTGCTTAGCTCTAAATACAACATTCTTCCCCTTTATAATCTCAACCTTTTCCCAACAAAATTAAGATATAACCTCATGCTTGAAATTATATTGTGCTGACAATACAAAGGGAAAATCAACACAAATCCATCAATAGATTTGCATGAACCAAGAAGCTTTCACAACAGTCGATATTCTCAGTACGCTCTTCAAATGCATACATGAATAAGACAAACTGAATGGAGGAAAAAAACTCATGTCATAGAAAACCAGAAAGGACATACAAGCCTGTACACAAGAAGAGGTAAAGCCTCAACATGCAAAATCAGGTAGAGGAGAATCTAGCAATTGAGCTAGCTCCAACAGCTAGAAATCTAGCTATCAGAGCTAAGCTCATTCAGCCATTTATTTAGCTGAAACAAAAAAAAAATGAAAAATACAAATCTAACATAAAGCAATTAGAAAAGAAAAATAATACACGCACTTGCATGCAAATATATGTCATCATGTACACTATGTATGCATAGCATCTGCATGTATATAGATACAAATCGGAAAGTGCACTATGTATACATAGCATGTGCATGTATATAGATACAAATCTGAAAGTGCACAAACACATATGTACATAAACACACTTAAAAGATATCCAAGCATATCTGTTAAAGTCATCAACAAATATCACATAGTAAAGAATCCTCCAGAAAATACAAGAGGAGCGGGAAATTAACAGGTTCAAAAGAATCTTGACACACAAGCTTGTATTAGGCAAAGGCAATGTCTTCATTCTTCCCATAATGCAACCACAACAGTTCATATTTGTTTTGGCTTATGCAATTATTGTCCTTACCAAATTATTGCATTTGAAACGGCCAGTAGGCAGCAGCACTGACTGTTTCCCTGCCTTTGAAGAGAATGGTAAGCGAAAACATCGATTACGAGAATAAACAGATTTATCCAAGAAAATCTGAGTCGAAGATTCAGATGAATTTGCATCTTTTGCAACATACAGTTGATTAAATCTTGGATCCTTGAGTCTCTCACAGGTAATTCGCGAGCACACCTGCAGCAGCCATAGAAAGCAATTGGAAAAATAAATATATCACTTCATGATGTGATTTGGGCCAGAAATATTCATAGCTCACAAAATAAAATGCAGATCGTAAATAGTTGATGATGATAGAAAAATTGGAATGATTTTTGTTCAAAACAGCTCTAAGTAATTTGACCGATTCAAGAACAAGCACCCAAATCATGAAGAAAGAAAGGGGGAGAGAGAGAGCGAGAGAGAGAGAGAGATCTTCTGCAAGTATTTGATGTAGAACATATTCAAGGAGAACTACTTTCCCTGTAAGAACTACTTTCCTTGTAAATTACTGACTAACATGGACTGGAAAAGCATGAAAACAGAATATCGAATCGAAAAATATAAGAAAAGGAGACAACAGACAAAATAAACACAGGAGAAGAAAGAAAAGGCTAGGTGAAGGAAAACACAATGTAAAAAACATTGGCTTAGATTTAGAGCCAGGAGGAGAGTTCTAAGATCTAGAAAAAACAATGCAAAAAACCTTACAATGGGTAACCTCTCCAGTCTCGCCTATGTTTCTCAGTTAGGCAGTATTTAAAAAAGAAGTATCACAAGAACGAGTTATAACCACAGCAAGCAAAAAAATGATCTGTTGTATACATGGATAAGTTTGATATATACCAAACAATAAAATAAATAGTAATAATAATAAGACTAACATATTACAAACCGGCAATCCAATATTAGCATCTCTAAAGGCATTTAGCATGGTTTTCTTTTTTCATTTGGCTACAGTACAAGAATGACCATTCTTTCACCACAAACACTCACCTCAGCAACAAATGCTCCGACATGAGAGTTGTCTTTAAAGGCAACATATGGTATACGAATAATCAGATGGCGTGAAAATTTCTCTGGAAGAATATCAAGAAAATCAATTTTTATTCATACATACAACACAGGACACTAAGGCAAAATAAGTGCTCATAATGAATAAACATGCCAAATAAAGAGAACAAGCACAATAAAAATTTAAAACTACTCTCCATGATACATAAACACCCCAAATGACAGGCAAAGAAGTAACAGTGTCATGGGAAATAGCCAGGAGAGTCCATATCCTCATTATCCAGGTCACAGTCAATGAACAAGTTAAGAAACATAAAGTGTGAGTAGTGGCAGAGGATTACAGTCACAGATAAGCACTGATTGATTTTGAAAGGACCTTCGCTTCAGTAAAGTTTAATCAACCTTAATCTCCACATGAACTCTCAAACACTGGCTACTGCTAAGAGAAGTTCCACACATCAACCAGATGTAAACAATTTTTCCCCTCACAGGAATTAGAATAAACTATTTACATATCAAACTTGCTGTGTTTAATTTGAATCAAGGCTATGAAAAAGCATGCCAGCCAAAGGAAACTATTTACCAAATCAACAACAACTAGCAGCTATGTCATTAGGCATGTGTTAGGTGTCGGACCCTGGGGGTTATGTGTCCAGTTCAGTAGGGAGTCACAGGTCTGGTCCTTCGGTATAAGGTCATTAGGGAGTTAACCCAAATTATGAACGAATACCAGAGATTACTGTGAAGGCTGGGCTTTCACTGGAGCAGAGTGTGTGAGTTAGTCTTCCCATGTTAGTTGCAGATGCAGGCTAATAGCAGGACAAGAATGAAACAATGGAATTGTCCAAATGAAGTCCTCAATGATGCGGCCCTCAAGCAATTGCATTATCTTTTTTCCATTGAAGTACTAAGTAAATAAACAAGCTGTTTTTTTGTTGTAAAGATGGTACATAGTGCATTTGACAGTTGATTATGCAAAATTTTCTCAATTCTTAGGTATTTGTTACTAGAGAGGGTACAGTTTCTTTAATTCTTCTTGACTTGTAATGCTTATAAAAGATGTAACAGGCATGTGTTTTATCTTCTTAATTATCTGACACCTCCTTTGTCTATTTCTTCACCTTCTTTCTCAGTAATTATCAGAACTGAAAGATGTGCCCTTAGCAGTTAGCACACAATGATCTACATACACAACAAAACGGACATATTTAATTACCGGTGCACAGTCAGGTGTCTGCACGCACATACTGACAGTGGATTCCTCATAAATATGGTGCAGCAGATTGTCAATTTTAACAAGCAACCATATGAAAGTTACTATGCAGAAAAGTAAAAGCATAAATCTAGCAACCAATAGATCCAGAATACCTCTTCTGTAACTTTTAGAGGTTGACAAAAGAGGGCTAACTTTGGTTATGTAAGCATGCACCAATCACATGCTCCAAGTGGCTAAATTGGAGAAAATTTTCATCTAGTTCAACTTTAGAATTGATCTGAACATTCAGAAAAGTGAGAATATAAAAGATACTTGCCATGCCAAGAAATTTAACAAAGAAGTGCAACTATTTCGCAAACAGAATAGGCTCGCTAACTTTCATCAAAATCCTTCACAAGAATGAATAACAGAATTTTTTATTAAATAGAAGCCAACCTTGGGTGGAAGAATCAAGCTCCACAACCCAGTCATGCTTGCAGTAGATACCATATGTGTCATGGATGACTTCAAAAATAAAAGACGTTAAAAGATCAACCATATGCACACCATTATGCTCTCTATTCACTTGTGTATTAAACTCCAAATCAAAGTACAGGTGGCAAGGCAAACCCTGGAGAATGAAAGAATGTATAAAATTACTAAAATATGCTGTCAGGGAAGAAATGAAAAAACTTGGGAACCAACCAAACTCATCACTGAGACACATTTAATAGCAAATTTATTGTAGGGCAACTAAGATTGCTCAAATTGGATTAACAGAGAAGCACCAACAGTTTTTTCACCGAGAGAGAGAAGTTTACTACTACTTTCCAAGCCTTTTCCACAATATAATTGGAGTACATGTCTGCTCTGGCTGAAAAAGATTGCAATTGAATATGAAAAAACCTGATTACACTGACAGAATGTGAAATTTTGAGTTCATGAAACCCTTTTCATTCCATGGGATACCAATTACCATTAATACTGAAGAAAAAGAAAAAGGGAAAATTATGCAAGGCCATTGATTGACATGTTGCCACTGTACAAAAATAAGAGAAGTAATTGAGCTCCACACATTGGTTCCATTCCAGATGCATTAGACCCATTGCCACTTCAGTTCTACCATGATCAACACATCGACCACATGTGCTTGTTAACCAAAGCTAATCATCAAAGCATAACACAGTTCCCTTTTCCATGGACTTGACAGGGAGTATCTCTGAACAACTAAAGGAACATGGAGTAGTCATGGATGGTGCTATCCATGCTTAGCATGCATTCAACCCTCTCCATCAAAGTGAGCTGTGGTGATCCGGTTTCAGATTGACACACTCAGAAGTTGGACACAGGCCATACAAGACACTGAAAGGACTAAAAGTCTAAAAGGGACCAGCCAGTCTGGCTCAGTCCAAAGTTGGTTGAATGTTGATAAATAAATAAATACAAATATTTTTATGGAAAATATAAAAAAACACATATATCAATAGAAAGAACATCCATACAAGTTTACAGGTCAGGGTTTAGTGGACAAACCAATGACTAGGCTGTCTAATTACTAGTCTGGCCAAATAGTCACTGGTTTGAAACACCACTTGGTTGATAACCAGCTCAACTAGCTAATTGGCTGATTCGTTAGAATTTTGCCAACTAAGGTACTACTTGGGATTTTAACAACCAGGGTATAAGTAAATATTGAACCACATAGTTGCAAAAAAAAAAAGAAACGGAACATATAAAAGAAGAACAATTAAGCATCATACAAGGGATTTACAGTTTACAACTTTACATCACTAAAGTTACCATTTAAAGAGAAGAACCAGATACACTTACCCCCTGAATTACTTCATAATGATGACGAAATTTTGAATCCATGCTCGAGTATCTGCACCATCAGGAAGCAAAAGAAACTATTCAGCAAAAATAAAAAACGCAAATATGATATTCGGCCATTACAAGTACAATCAGAAAAAGGTCGCAAAGAATAATAACGACCTTTGCCAAAATTCCTCGTATGATGACACAAGAAACCTCCTTTGACCACTTAAATGATCCTGATAACTAAAAACAGAAACATCTTCATGGCTATCAGCAAATTTGATTGCATCATCTTGTCTTGGAAATGTAAGCCAAACACCCCTCCTACAAAATAAGAGTTACTTATAAGCTGTATAAGTCAACAAAGGAACCATATGTAAGAGGGAAAATTGTGAAAATCTCTGATGTTCCAAATAGGTGAACACATTAATGCATGCCCCAATAAGGTCAACAACTGTCCAACACCGTCTGAATGTGAAGTACCTTATGATCAGCTCAGTCCTTTTGCTAAGATCATCAGTATCATTCAATAGTCTCAACAATTGATGTGGATTTTTAGCAGGTGCGCCAAGTGGTGATCCATAGAATACACCTGGAGAAATTTGCTTGAAACCCCTATTCAATTTCCTTGATATGCTTGCTGATGAAAAACCCTGGAATGGATGCACTTCACGATTAAGGTAAAATAGTTCCCCAAGTAACATTAATAGAAAGAACAGCCAAGGTATTATCCAGCAGCTTTTTTGTTAGAAATACTGTCGCCCATGTTACAACCTCTCATGTACTAACCTGACCATACACCAACTTTTATCCAGTCAACTTGAGAGGACCATCAAACCACTGCTCATATTGGAAAAAATGGAACTATACTATTACAGTTAATAATACCAGGCATTCATTCAGTGTTATGGCATTTTGTCATGGCTTTTGAGGAACAAGACCTGCCTTGTCAACTTAGGAGATCCGAGAAGTTAACACGCTGTCAAGTTTCAACCTTTCAACAATGTAGTTCTGAAGAAGGTCATGCCCATGTTGATGCCTGTTGGCACTGGTACTAGAACATGGAAACAAGTCAAACCAGTTTCTCTTTTACCTAATCACACTCTACCTATTGGCTGTCATGTCCCCTCATTTTATCCATTTTTAAGATGGATAACAGTTATGTTCATTCCTTCTTATAAGATAAAAGTAAAATGCATATTCATATGCTCATGAACGCATACATTGGTGTGAAAAAGTATATTCAAATTCCAAATAAAGTAAGTGCAACAACAATTTCCACCTGAAACTGCATACCTCATTGGCACCACAAGAAAATACCAAAAGCAGTATAAAACATGAATTTTCATAAGCCATTAAAAAATCAAAATAAGGCCCACATGCGAAGGTTAAGTAACATCATTCGCAACTCAAAAATCATTCTGGGGATTCCCAAGTTCTAAATTCAAGTCAACCTGCCAGCCTTCTTATTACATGTAAGAATGACAGAATTATGGAACCAGAAAAGAACAAAGGAGATGCTGGAAAAAACAGTGGTTTCTCTTACTTTTTTTTTTCTCACATAAGACATATTTCAAAATACAACCATATACTAACAAAATCATTCTCCAAACAAGAACGGCTGCTAATGACAGTCCAAAAGAGTTTGAGATTGTGTTTGTGAAAGCAACAGATATGGACAAGCAAATAGGTTGAGAGCTAGATGTGGCTTGCATGAGATTCGGCATGTTTGTTTTAAGATGTTTGTTAAATGTTTTCAATTTTGATAAACTGCTTTTTATAATAAATTTAGTAGGAAATTCAAACTTTCATCTTTTATTTTTTTAAATCAAAATGCCCGAGATATTCTTGAGAAAAACAAATTTCCCAATTAATACTTGAAAATATAAGAACCCAAGAACAGTATTTTTGACAATGTTTTGTCAAAGTCAAACAATTTTGTCGACCAATTGATCGTAGCGGCAAGAGCAACCAACAAGTCTTTCATTTCATATAGAGGTATTTTAGACTATGCATGATTTTATAGTCTAGCCATGAAATTGAAAACTTATCATCCTCCACTATGTTCTTGACCTCAAGCAAGCACTCAAAGAAGACCTTGATGTAGTCTTGAATAGAGTCAGTCTGCGACAACCACCCAAGTGCTTCACAGGTTTGTCATGCGATGTTTACAAGCAAGAATTGGTGTTTGAGTTCTTCCTTCAACTTCTCCCAATTAGAGGTCGTTGCACAGTGCACACACAAGTTCTCCTTCCAATTCTTTTTCCACTAAAATTGTCATCATGCAAATACATGTTTGCAATAGTAACTTGGTCTACCTCTGGAGTTGGGCAGCCTTAAATCATTGCAACAAGTCTCTACAGTTTCTTGCCCCACAGAAATCTTTAGGTTATGATATCTTTTGCCGAAGAGGCTCATCCCATCATCCGCACCAAGAACTTGCTTAAGGGTACATCCATACCTGGAGCTCCAGATTCTTCTCAAGGAGTTCTACACTATGGCTGCCATGCCTCTGTTAGTCGCACTGCAATGCACATCCCAGTTTCCATGAAGGTCTAATCTAAATTCCCACAGCATAAACCCAACTTGCCACTCTAATCATGTTTTGCGAGGCCTCGATGTCTGAGGTGCTTCTTCATTCAAGCCTATGGTGGCTCCACAACAAGCCTAGTCTTGGCACCAAGCCAGATCAGCTACACTCCAATGTCAATCTACCTACCTCTAGCTACTTCTGAAGCCTCTTGCATAGTAAGTGAGTGATTAAATTCCCAAAGGTCTGTGCACCTTGGCTGAGCCTTGGTCCATGTTACACATGCCACTCCTTGCAAGAAGATCCTTTTCAACGTGCACTTTGTTTGTGAAAGCCTCAAAACAATTATTTGATGAAGTTTGTTGCAAGGTTTTCAATATTAATCGCCAATCGATTCTATTACCCAGAACTAATAGAGCAAAAAATAAAATTTGGTAAATGCAAAGAAGCTCAATTACCATGGTCAGCATGTTGCATAACATCTGAAGATCCAGTTCAATTTTATGTTGTACTTGCAAAATGATCAGTTTCACTATATAGATCTACATTGTACACAAACAAGTGCATGACCTTCAACTTCTTTTGGAAGCAGTGACTCTTCAAATATAGCCAAATTCAAAATGATACCCACATTTTCCATCAGCAGAAACTTGTCAGTAATACCATCATCCCATTGTTGTGTCAAAATAGGTGAACAGAGTTGCCCAGATTGAGAAGCTTCTGCAGATGAAGTACACAAAGTAGCATGAACCGTCTCACGTTCAGAAAAATTGTCTCTTCTATACAGCAAATATTCTTAAGGAGAAAATAAACCAATAACTTTCACACCTTATATGCACAAAGAGCAAGTATTTGTGCAGGTATATTTATGATACAACAGAAAAGAGTCAAACAAATGCAGCAAATTTTCCACTTCAAAAGGGCACTGAACATATGAATGTACACATTTATATAACAAACTACATGTTTTAGCAGATAGTCTAAGGAAATAACCTTTTCATGGCAAATTACAACGAGGGAACAAAAACTACCTGTAAAAATCTAGAATAAAGAAGCTATTCAACATTTTGTTGTTTTTGTGTGGTGAAGACAAATTGGAAAGGCTGATGGTTTGTAACTTTGTCATCCATCAACATCATACGAAGCTTGAATAGATCCCATCAACCATAGAGATACGACTTTAATGGTTAGAGTGTATGACAGAAGAATATCAAAGAACCTATAATACAGTGGTCTGTGAGTAACTTTAGACAGTCACAATTAATTATGAACAGCTACATGACACATCTTACATATAGGGAAATACAAATCAAATGACTAATTCAAGTTATAGAACTAAAAATATCTAACGCAGCTCAAGCAGGGTAACTGAACTGCATTTTTTACCATTAAGAAAACTATCGACTTCATGGGCTTTTTCATGGCTAAATTTATCAAAATTTAATACTGAGACGATGACTTGCAAATTATAAGAAAAAATAGATCTTATCTTGAAGGGAAAAATAAAAAAAATTGTCTAGTCAAAGGCAAGGGAGCCACAATGGAGTAAACAGCAAATCCAACAGCTGGCAGTTTACAGTTCGAGACAAGTTGGTGATTGTGAAACTGAAGATTCTGCCGATCACTAAATCTGTCACGGATGTCTCTTACGTAATCAAGTAAATTATGCCCGTTATGGGGAATAATCTATTCCTTTAGGATATAATGTAGCATGCCATGCAACGACGGCGATCAGGACAATGAGAAAATAGAAATAAATCTAATAATACAACTAAGTGAAAACAAAACGCCACACTTCGTCCCCGGTTGTCCCCCACTTCCATAGTCCAAACCAATCATCTTAACCTAATATCCACAGGCTTCCGAAATCCACACCACGAATCTATCTGAACTTCAAGATTCAAGAAAGGAAACCCATACCGACATAAATAACAAAACGTCCTGGTGAATCTAGACCTCCAAATTACTACATAAGGATCGAGAAAGCGCAAAGAAGCAAAACACCGATCAATACAATCGTCGATGAGTTCTTCCCTAGCCGAAAAAGAAAACCACAATCACGGATCGCGATCGCGACGAACCAAGCACATAAAAAAAGGCATCCAAGGATCGCAAGAAGACAAGGGATTCGAGTCATCGATTCAAGATCGAAAGAGTACCCGGCTCGGGATCCCCGCGATTCATCGCCGGTTCGCCCATGGCGCTACCTTCGCCGTCCATGACGTCAGGAAGTGGAGCAGGGAGGGTCAAAGGAACGTTTCATCGTTCAAAAGAACGACGCAGACGCAAAATGTTGAAACTTGAAATAGGCGGGAAGGAGAGAGATGCGGCCTCTTAAGTTTCCCGTTTCCCCCTTCCATGATCTGGATATGGGTTTTGGACCAGTTTTTGTTCGCACAACTTGGATCGAAGCCGCCTTCTCTGTTTTAAGTGAGGGGGAGAGTGAGAGACGCTATGAAAGAGTTCCTGAAGAATAATAAGCAGTTGGTTCCAGGTTTTTCCTGGTTTGAGTTCTTATGTCAATGGATTATGGAGGAGGAGACATGTAAGAGTTGAAGTATAGCTAGACTCCAACCTAAGCTAACATAAACATGGAAGCAGGGAGTTTGGTTCTTGTTTTCGGCGGTAAGATGAAATACTCACAATTTTAAAACATTATTGAAACTACGTTTTCAATTAAAATTTATGATTATTAATATAAAACCAAAAGCCCTCACATGACCGAAAAACTAATTAGCAAATAGATGAGTTTGCATCGAAGAAAATTATATCAGCAAAACTAAACAGACATTTTTTGAAGGTACAATCTAGATTTGCCTCCAAGACCAACTTTAGGGAGTATTGGGTTTAGCTAAAACATGGTTTTTTCAATGCCTGGATTTGGTTTTTAAGGAAGATGTAAGCAATCTACTGTTATCTATTTTTTTTTTTAAACTGTATTTTATTTTCACCCAAACGAAACCTTCAATTGTTTGGCTTTAAATTTTTGACTCTAAGTCCAATCCTACACCCAAAACAAATTTGTGACTATTTGATTCAAAATGAATCTTTAAACCCTAGTCTGAACTCAAACACAAAATTCGAATTCAAAACTCAACTTCACACGCGAGATTCAAATCTAAAATCCAACTTTTGGATCTAAATTAGATCCAAATCAAGCATTTCAAACTCAAAATCCAAAATCAAGTTCAAAACGATAAAATCTGGAGCTATTAGTGCAGCGCGCGTCCCTTGTTTTATGCTTCACTCCCTCACCAATTAAACCGAATCCAGATTCAAAACAAGCTCAGAGTTTCTCAAAATACAGTGGACCATGCATTTGTAACAAAAACTTTTTTTTTACACATTTTAAATAAAAAATATGTTTGATGCTTCTTATATAAACAACTTTATTTATTTATTTTATTTTGTTATTTTTAAAAAAATCGTACTCCGACGCGCTGGCTCGCGCTCGCGAACGCGGCGTCGCGGGCAACGCGTTGCGCGCTGTGCGCTGCAGCGCTCTCCCCACCCCCTCAATTGCTGAGCGGTCAAAAACTACTGGACCTTTTCAGTTTTTTCTTAAAATGAAGCATCAATAGCGCCTGGCGCGCACGCAGCGTCTTCAAATTCGTGCCTTCCGTTGTGCTCATCGTCTCTTTCCAACTACGACGGAGAAGTGCATAAAGTTAGATTCGTCCTCCTTCTTTTGTTCCTTTTACTTATATTTCTTGGTTTTTTGACTTCCTCATCCGTGATTTCTTCATTTCCCGCCGGCCGTATCGACTTTCGCGTTAATTTTCTTCGTTCTCGAATCGGCTTCGTTGTGGTTTTTTTCTTATCTGGAATCTTTCTGTTTTGCTGTGATTTTGAAGCGACATTCTTCTCGGCTCTGCCGTTTTTGGAGGTAAATTGAAGAAAATTCGTACTTGGAAAATCTACCGATCGATCAGTCCTTTTCTCACATGAATTCATTTGTTTCATTCAAATAAAAATCTCCGTCCGTCACTCTCTTTGTCTCTCTTTGAGGTGGATTTGGCTGACTTCCTTTTAATGGTGTTCTGGTGGTTTTTCTGTTTAGTTAATGCTTTTACTTCCGTTGGAGAATTTTGATTTCTTTAATTTAGAATTTTCGGCTTTCTTTTGATCAGGTTTTGAAGCTTCAACAATTTCTCACCTATTCACAGTCTTAGCTCTTGCTACTTTTTGTTTTTTCCTTCCTTTGGTTATCGAATTGAGTAGGCGCCTTTCTTCGACACTCCCATTCTGTACAACTTTTTTCTGCTTATCGTCTTCTCTTAATGAAATGAACTCGAGCTTCTTCATTTCCTTTAAATCTTTTCAGGTTCCCTTTCTTGTAGCTTCCCTTTTCTTCATTTTTATTTTCTTTTTTCCTTTTTTTTCATCCATCTCGTTTTGTGTTCCGTTCCCCCATTTTGATGAAAAACTGCCCCCGTTCTTTTGGGTGGGCACTAGCCCTGCCCACACCCTAAATGGGTGTTTGCAGGGCTATTTAGTCAAAGCTTATTGAAAAAAATAAAAATATTTAAAAATATTGGAAATTCTCATAAAAATCTTGTCAAATTAAAAAAAAAATCAAATTTTAAATTTTGATTTTAAAACTCTTTATAAATATCCCACAATCTTCCTCCTGTGTATAAGCTAACTCTTAGAGAATCTCTAGTGCTCTTTCATTTTATGATTTAGAGTTTTTCATTAGCTCTTTTTCTTTATTTCTCTTTTTTTCTCTTCCAACCTTGGGAGCAAGCTTCTTCAAGGTTCAACTCTTAAAAGGAAGCACAAAAAGATCTATTGGAGACATATCTTCATCACCTTGAAGCTTCATCAGAAGCAACCTTAGAATCGTCCAAATAAGGAGATTCATTTTCCAAAATCATTTTTGTCAGAGGTACTTAATTGACATTTTCCTCTATTTTCTTTCCTTATCTTTTTCTTTCTTTACCTCCTCATCGCCATATAAGATAGCTCTCAAATCTTTGCTTTAGAATGAAGAGTTATTCTTGAGCGCACCGAGAGTATGAGAAAGTGAAGTGAGATTTCATTTTAAGATTAACACACTCTCAAATGATTCTTCAAAACTTCTTCAAAATCTTTAAACATCAAGTCTTTAATATTTTTTTCAAATACTACACCACATTTAAAATAAAAAAATTATGTTTAAGCTAAAACGAAATATATCAAGGATAAACATATTCCTTGATTACCCCTAGTAAAGACACCGGAAATGATCAATCCTTGTACCGGACAAGTCCATTTCTTTTTCATTTCTAAATAAAACATCATTTTTCTCGTACACTTAAAAAACCAAATTTCTTTTAGAATGTGAACACCAACCCTCCTACATTTTATTCACAAAAACTTGTTTTACATGTTTACCTAAACATAAAAGCCATTTCACAAAAACTCAGGTCACACATTGTAGCTCCTAATGTTCCTTCTAGTTGAATGGAAGACCATTCTACAAAAGTGAAACTTAAAATTTTCATCATAAAACAGTATAAAATAAGAAAATGTGGGAGACATATCTTTTCCATATTAATGACATGACACACAAAACAAGTCGGGAAACCGAATAAACCAAACCAACCACTTCTAGGTCCCCCTTCCAGCGCCTTCTCTCCATGGCTTTCCTAATTTAGGCGCTGCTGATTTATGGTTCAGGTTTGTCTTGTCGACAAACTGTCATCTCTTTATGCTTTAACTTTTGTCTTCGAAGCGCATCCCACGAATCACGATGCATTTCTAACACTGAGGACCTTTGCTTTCTATCTTTCCTACCCTTTTTTTCCTTCAGATCGATTCTGTTCATCTTTTTCGTCGCTGGTGTCTCAATGGGCTGCGCTACCCAGGTAGGCGCAATCGTGTTGTTAGGCCAAGCAATATCCGTCCTTCTGGTGTTTCAGGTGGTTCACTTCTTCATAAGGAGGATCGGGCAACCTCGAGTTATCTCAGAGATTTTGGTAAGAATCAATTTATTTTTCTGCATATGTGCATATTTTACCATGGGGACTGACATTTATCTCGAACAAACATTCATGCTTTACTAATGCATTTGTCTCTATGCAAAATAACATGGAATTGGGTAGGCATTCGATTGATTCTAACCCGAACTATGGAGAAAATGTGGAAAGAAAATTGTCAGATGTATCGCAGTCCTTGAATTTTCTCAATTCCGGTTCTGTGCAGTTTGAGCATTTCCATTATGTTGCCAACAAAAAGCATGGTAACAAGTCTACTTGGGCATCCCTCTTTCTGATGGGCCTTTTGGTGGCTCGCGCTTAAGGGTTTCTGAATAAAGAAAATATTGCATCTAAATGCGTCAATTAGGGTTTATCTTTTTGGTTCCCCTGGATCCTTACATCACTGTTGTGCTTGACATTGTTTAAAACTTGAATTCTTGTTGGGTTGTTCAAATAAGATGGTAAAAAATTTGATAGGCTTTTATGATCATTCAGTTGTTACGTTATTCGCGTTCAAGGTCATTATTGTGAAAGCTGGCATGTGATTACATCTGTATGGTTAGATAAGAAACCAATTTGAAGAGTTAATTATGTACATCAAGAAGCTCTACCGACATCTGTGGTGGCCAACTTCAGCATTGTCACTTGAATTTAGTTCCGTCTAAAGCAGAACATGATTAAATTTTAATTTATAGATACCCACTTAGAGTCTAGATGTATCGTTATCAACAAGGATTATCAAATTATCTAATCTATGATTAATATATAACCCACTGTCATCATTTGAATAGCAATAGCCTTGAAATTCTTGTGCACAAAACAATGAACACGCATCCATTCTTGTAAACTTGGACATAAGGATGCAAACAAAATTAGTGTTAGATTTAAAGAAAAAAAAAATTGTATATTTGTAAAATTTCATTAGTTGGCATATCATCCAAATTAAACGTCGGTTTTGTTTTGTTTAGAGCCCAACTTTTATGCAAGTCTATTGAACTTGTTACAGTATGTGTTTAGTTCTGTCATTTGAAAAGGAATTATACTTTTTAGACACCACCTTCTATAAGACATGCGCTCTTTCCACAAAGTTACGAACCTTCGGAAGTGCAAAGGTAGACGACCACTTAAGCTTCCGAAACATTTGCTTCCGAATCAATGCACCGGCAAACTAAACATCCATGGTCTGTGGATGGTGCAGACGGGTATGCTGGTTGGGACGGTGCTAAGCAGGATTGGGCCTCTGGGTGGTGAATTCGAGGGTGCCTCACGGGAGGTTCTGGGAGGCGTCGCCAAGATAGGACGCACCTTGTACATGTTCATGATTGGGTTGGAGCTGGACCCGGCGTTCTTGTGGCAGAGCAGCAAGAGGGCGTCGCTAATCATGGCCAGCACCCTCTGCGTCTCCACGGTTATCAGCCTCGCCTTCACGCCGTTGGTGATGGACACATTGAAAACGAAGATAGGCTACTCTCGCTTCGTCTTCCTCTTTACCGTCATCATCGCTGGCACCAGCGCCCCCACGGCCATCAGGGCTGCAGCGGAGCTGAAGCTCGCCACGACAGACATTGGCCGCCTGGCCATTACCACTTCCATCCTCAGCGACATGGTCGTGCTCTTACTAGTCGGCATCAACCCCGGGCCGTCATCAGTCGTGGCCTCGGATATCGTGCACGACTCTTCCTTGCTCGTCATCTGCCTGATTGTCACACTGTACGTCTGTCGTCCGGTGTTCAGGTGGTTGAACAGGCGGAACCACGGTAGGGAAATAAACAACTTCCAGTTTGGCGTCCTCATTATGGGGCTTCTGTGCCTAACGATGAGTGGGAGCGAAGGATCAAGCGAAGAAATCTTCTTTGCCTTATTTCTGGGGCTGGCATTCCCAAAGACCGGCAAGCTGGGGAGGTCGGTGGTGAGGCGGATGAGGTCGCCGGTGCACGAGCTCCTGCTGCCGCTGCTCTTTGCTTACGGGTCGATGCAGGCGGACGTGAGGAATATCCATGGGAGGGACGTGGGGCTGGTGTTCGCCACCGTCGTGCTGTCACTGGTGGGGAAGATATTGGGAACCACCTGTGTCTGCAGGCTGCTCGGCATTCCATGGGCACAGACCACCGTTATGGGACTCCTGCTCAACGTCAAAGGTCAGGTGGATCTCATCATTCTCAGCCGAACCGTCAGCACCGATGTAAGTGACTTTCTTTCGCTCTCTAATTATTCTAGTGGCCGAGCCAGAAATTTCTGGTCGACGGGCACTCCTATTTCAAATTTTAAATTTCTTTAAAGAGGCATTAATATGTTAATGAGAAAATAATTAAGGGGGTTATATTAAACATGATGTGTAGGTTTGCGTGGGCAATTGCCCACACATGCCTACTCTACTGCTCTAATATATTAGGTTGATTCCTTTGAAAAGCAAATGTGAAATGTAACAAGTTCAAAATGCAATACATTGTTCTGCTTAAACTATAACCAGTGCTAACTCAATGGTTAGGCCTGATCTACAGAAAGCAGAGCAGGAGGTACTCCTGGTGGCGATATTAAGCGCCATTATCAACACAGTGATCACACCTTCCATGGTGATGGCAATTGTGAAGTTCGAGCGGCACAGCATCACTGGATACAAGGCGGTGGGTCTCGAGCTGCTGCCGCCAGAGTCCGAGATGCGCATGCTCACGGCCGCCCACATGACCGCCTCCCTCCCATCCCTCCTTAGCCTCGTGGAGGGCATTCGCGGCCCCTTCGCCTTCCCCACCTCCGTGTACTTCATGCAGCTCATCGAGCTCACCGACTCTAATGCTTCTACGGTCCTGCAAGCCGAGCAGGACACGTCCTCCTCCCTCAGAGGTAGGCCCGTCAGCTTGGACCCCGCAGATTCATCAGTCAATGCCGCCGCCGTTGCTGCCATTGCCGACTACGATGAAGATGAGAACTCAGGCACGACCTTGGCCTCAGAGACGAGGCAGATCGAGATGGCGCTAAACAGCTTCTGGCAGACAACGGGCATCTCCATCCGCCATGTCAAGGCCATCTCCGGCTTCTCTAACATGCACGAAGACATCTGCAACGGTGCCGAAGACCTCCGCGCTTCCATCATCATCATGCCGTTCCACAAGCAGCAGATGGTCGACGGTGGAATGGAGACCGTCAACGAAGGCCACCACTCGGTGAACGAGAAGGTGCTTCGCCACGCCCGGTGCACCGTCGGTATACTAATAGACCGCGGTCTGGGGCTGGCAGCCCAGGCTCCGGTGGCGCCTGGGCTGCTCTACCAAGTGGGAGTCCTCTTCTTCGGCGGGCCCGACGACCGTGAGGCCCTGGCCTATGCAGCTCGGATGCTAGACCACCCAGGCGTGAACCTGACGGTGGTGAGATTTCTACCCAGCAATGAAGAAGAATACGGGAAGGCCCTCGAGATGCAGGCGGCGATCGAGAACAAGGTGATGACGAAAATCAGAGAGCATGAGAGAGAGAGAGCGGCCGACAATAACTACGTGGCGCAATTTTACACGCGCTACGTCGCAGCTGGCTCGGTCTCTTACCTAGAGAAATATGTCGCCAACTGCGTGGAGACGGCGAACGCGATGGATGAGCTGCAGAGTACGTACCACCTGCTGCTGGTCGGGAAGGGGAGCAGCGAGGGGACGCCTCTGACGGCGGGGATGGCAGATTGGGTGGAATGCCCCGAGCTAGGCCACATTGGCGACCTGCTGTCGTCGACGGACTTCGGCTACCCAGGCTCCGTGTTGGTAGTCCAGCAGTGTAGGAACAACGAGAACGCGGAAGACGAAGACGATTTTGCGTAGAGAACAGACAAAAAATTGATCTTGAGCTTGTCATTTCAGCTCGTTTCTTGAGCATTCTTCGGTGGTTCGGCATCTGGGATCATTGGTGGCAGAAGCACGTTGGGGCTGCAAATGCTGCAGGGTGCAGGTCATTGAAAGATGAGATGGATTCTGGGTGATCCACCAGCACCAGAGTTTGTCTGAAAACTGATGGCGCCACAAAAGATATCACGAAGAATGAGCACGCCACAAAAGATCTCACGAAGAATGAGCGAAGCAAATAGCTTCTTCTTCTTCTTGTGTATTATTTGCGGGAGCAGGATTGAGGGTCTGTGGTGGTTGTATTTGACGCAGATTTTGTACATTTCATATACATAAAAAAATGAGAGGCAACATATTTTGGTAGTCATCGATTTATCTAAATCTAGACACGTATCTCCATATGAAAGTAGCCAAACAAAAAGCTCTGTTGACCGCGCCAGGAAATTTATATGAAAAGTAGCTACTACAAATTTTAGCTTCATAAACATGGAGCTGCAACTACATAAAAGAGTGGAACATAGTAAAACTGAGAGAAAAAAGAAAACTGCAGAACATACAAGTTTAGTATAGCACGTTTCGGTAAACTATTATGAGCAGTAGTGTTGCGTCATATCTGAAACTTCTGTGCATCACACTCCAACATGGAACTTTCAGTTCATTATTTCGGAAACTTCAGTGCTTCAAACCGTGCAGCAAGAGAATCATAATCCGGCAACTTGGGATGAACGTGAGGAAGGGATTTCCGTCTCCCATCCTGCAGATCTTCCATGGCAGGTGGGGTTGATTTCATCGGATCAGTGGACAATCGAGGCAGTGATGGAGCAGGTCTGCTGGGTGGCCCCGATGAAGGGCTGATCTGACGGCTATTGTATAATTTATTATTGTTGAAACTATTGGTATAGCCAGGTTCACTTTCTTCCTCTGTTTCGTCTCCAGAGGAAGCATCAAACCTTGGACCGGAGGACCCGTTGCTGTTCGTTTGGGGCAAGTTGCAACTGTGCCTTCTAAGCAACTTCTTATTGACTAAGCGAGCAGAACTCTCTTCATCACTTGAATATTGCACGTCGTCCGGATTTCGAGATTCGCTCCCTCTGCTGCTCTGAAGGATGGCGTCACCAACTCTACGATTATAGTTATTTGGAGCAATGTAATCAAGTTCAGAAGAATCTGACGTGAAAGGCTCAGTCGGAATAGGCCTGTTGCTGCTGAATGCTCCACTGTTCCTCCTGGACTCAGATCGCAACTGAGAAACTCTTTGATTGAACTGATCTGTGCTCTGATTAGCGAGAGAAGCAGCAGAATGTGCAGCAGCAACTGCTTTGTCAGCATACAGGGCTGCAGCATGAGCAGCTAAGGCTGCGCTCTCAAAATATTCAACCTTGGTATTCCTGCTAGCACTACCAGCAATGGTTTTAGCACACGGAAAGGGGAAGATTATGAAAAAAATGACTCTCCAAATTACAGAAGCTACCTGTCTGGAGGATGATTAATGAAATTATCGTCTGATGTCACGGTTTCTGCAGACAAATTATTAGCAGGACGGGCAGAAAGAATGTGGTCCGGTTGAAAAAGTTTTGCTGGCATACTATTCTCAGGGTTACGAGAACTGTTGTGATCTGATAGCACAACCTTTGATGGCATATTGTTTGTGTGATGGTGGGAGATGTTATGATCAGATGGCACAACCTTTGCTGGCGTACTATTTGCACTCTGAAAGCGAGTTGGACCTTCCTGACATGTATGCAAAATTTAGAAAGCAGGAAATTAAAGAGTAAGAATCCATCCGCTGTGACATCAGAGAATGACCATATGTGGGAAAATGGTTGACAAGAAAATGTTTATTACGTACAAGCGCATCTTCAGGAGGTTTGAGTAGTTCTCTCTCCGTTGCGGATGAATCCCATTTGACCTGATACTCTTTCGCTATTTCCTGAAGAACCCTCAGCTTAGTCTCTCCGGAAGGTGCCTTGACAGTCAGCCTCTCGATTAACTGTTGGAAACAATAAGGGACCGTCATCGCTTCAACCACTAGATACCAGAAAATAACTAAAAAACGTAATTTGTTGCTTATAGGCTATACATTTGGACCTTCACAACAAAGAGAGCGTGAAGCTAAGATGAACACATGGGAAGTCACTACCACATGTTTCAAAGCCAATCTGAATGGACATAGATCAGCAGATTTCAAATTGATCGCCAGTCTATTTCAATATTATGCCAATGTTTTCCATCAAAAGAGAAAGTGCCAAATAACTTGTTCATATTGCAAAACTTTCAACGTTCTTTAGAGAACTTACAGAACGGTTCACGCCACAGTCTGGACGCAACTCAGCTGCCCCAGCAACGAACTCTTTGCCGTATTTCTTCTCCACAAGTTTACTAATTTTCTGGAGTTCAGGAATGTCAGCGCAACGAGGGGCTGCGAATATTAAGCTGGAGATTCCTTCCTTAAGATCAATGGGACATCCCCTGGTATCAATTGAAGACAACATGATTGAGTTCTGTTATTTTCAAGTCTAAAGCAGAGAAAATAATGAAACAAACCGTTGTGATTCGATTACAGACAAGCGGGCTATGACAAGCTCACAAAACAGCTCGATGATCTCATTTGCTGCCACAATATTTTGTTCTCTGATCACATGTTCCACCTATAATGCAACAAATGAAATTAGTGATTAAGCTGAATAAATAACAGAACCCCGTGTGTTTCACCTTCACAGTCTTCCTGTATGTCCACAATGAAAACGCCCTCTTTCTGAAATATAATGAGGAACCATTCATGTTCGATGATGGCGTTTTACATGCCGAAACCCCTCAGAGACAGTTAATGTAAAAGCAGAGAAAGAATCGTCTCTCTCCGAGGTTGGGGGTGGGGTTGGGAGGGATGGCATCTTATTATAGTTCACAGAAACAACCCAGTTGCTAATGATGGAAATGGTCCCTACGGATCTATCAGTAAGCCAACCTGTGACATGATTTTTCAATGACGAAAGAATATCGATTTATCTTGCTCTGTCGGAAAAATTTTCCTATTTCTTATCCTTGGGGCAAAGGATGCACACTGCAGGCATTGTAACTCGGAGGATTTAAACCGACGATAACTAAACAGGAAGAAGAAGACGATGGTCTTCGTTTGCATATGCTCATATGGCATATGAGAAGGAAAAATATTTGGAAATCTCCCCGTAAAAATGGCTGCTAATTCCCCTGATGGCTAAGCCAATTCTGGAAAATCTCGTAAAATTAACGTTCTGTAACATTGTCCCTTCAATTCCTACTGAAACACAGTAATCGGTCCGACGGGTGCCACAATGAAGCACATTCTGAATACAGCACGAATCTGTGTTTTCCTAATCTGTAAGCAGCATTCGAAAGAGAAAAAGGGAAAAGTATTAGATCGGTTTGAAGCACTAGTACCCGAATCCTGGCGCTGGTTTCCTGCCCGGACTCCAGGAGCATGGCGACATCGCGTTTCATCTGCTTAAGCACCAAACTACGCTTGTTCCTCAGCAGCTTTATCCTCGAAATCGCAAGCTTGATTGCCGTTTTCCTAGCAGCAAAACCCTCGTCAGGAAGACGAAAGACGACAATGAACCCCCCAAAAGCAAAAGAGAAAATATTCACGCTTCTTTTCTTACCATTTCGACGAGTTGAACCCCTTGAAGAACATGGCTTCTCAAGATCGGCGTCTGAGAATCTCTGCACCGAAGCAGAGAAGAAGGCAGAAGAGATCGAAGGGATTTTAGCGAGGGAGGAAGAAGACAAGTCGGTGCCTCCGAGCCCCTCCTCTACGCCCGTTTCTCTTCTTTTCCAACGGTCACTAAAGAGTTCGAACGGGCAGAAAAGTGTGGGTCGGTTGCTTTTTGATAGGGCCCCCTCTGACTTCAAGTCCCGTCGGAGTCGGGTCCCGAAATGTAAGCGGTCCGAATCGAATCTGGTGTTTCGAGCATGGACATTGTTGGGTCCCGGCACAATCAGTTAGATATTTGGATCCTGGATCAGGTAATGCGAAAATCTAAACGTAAGATCTGAGATACTTTACTGGTCCGAATGTCACATCAGCATTTGGATCTTCTGTAGCCAACTTTACATGGGTAAGTTTATAGGTAGCTCTTCGGTCCCTTGAATATAAGAAAGGCCTATTTCATGTTGAATATAAGACATCTAGGAATAGTTTTGGAGGCGAATCGAACTTGGATTGATATCTGAATAAACTACTTCAAAACAGTTAGGCGTGAAAAAAAAAAAAATCCAACAAGTAATCAATAAATTGAAACGGATTTGGATTTAAGAAATGATATCTGATCAATTCTAATTCAAACTTATTTTTAAATAAATATTTGATTGGATTTCGGATTATGTGTTAGTTATAAATAAATTTTTGTATGTCCAATGTCTATAAGTTCTCAACATAGCACAGTGCGGTTCAGATTAGGTTGTGTATTTAAAGGTTGAATTCGGATTGAGATATGAATCTAAAACTCGGATTCAGAAATTATTTGAATTGTGAATTTAAACATCAGATTCAGATACAGCATGGACTTTTCTTCATTTCTACTCAAATCCAAATTGAATTCTGAATATGTGAACATTTGATTTAGTACATCCGCTGCGAACCGGGTCCATTGGCATCTATAGATGGACTTGATCAAGGGAAATTTCTTGAACGCTGAGGAGCCAATTAAGCCAACGAAATTCCAACTGCATGCGACCGGTAGAGACTAATAACCTCAGTCCACACGGCAAATGAAGTGAAAGCAGAAAAAGAAAAGGATTTATTAGAAGTGGTCATCTTTTCATGTGATCCCAAATATAATACAGAAAGATTACATCCCAAAGAGGTGAAAAATTTTTGGTTTCACAACCATCCAGTGCTCTAATCCTGCTCTCAATGTAAAATAACAAAGGGGAAGAAGAAATCGAATATATTAAAATATTGAAACACCATCAGAGTATGTGGCTCCATTGGTGGCGCTGTTAAAATATTGAAACGCCATTGGAGTCCACAAGTTTTCACTGTCTCGCCGCCGGCAAGAGACCAGCCTCGCTATATAGTGCGCACTTTGAACATTTGATCCTTCCTGCTTAAAGACAAACGCCGGGAGAAGAACATGTTAGAGAAACCAGCGCCTGCTCGACCTGCTGCGAAGGGTTCCTGTTGAGCAGAGAAACTATATAGTCCATCAGCTCCCCTTCACAAGGAAGCCTAAGGGGGCCATGCCCATCCAGCCCAAATTCTTCTTCTGCCATATCCAACAGCTCTTTGAAGATTGGGTGATTCAAGTACGTCAATGGAACCACATACCTCTTGCCATCAACTGCATAGACTGCAAAATGGCCCTTACTGTACCTACCCAACGTACTCTCATCTTCTATCTCCACCTTTCTGCTCTTCTTGGCCAGCCACTGCCATTTTCTGGCGATTTCAAAGAGAAGGACCATCTTGGAGCTAAGATCTGGCTGAAGAGAGAACAAGGGGAAGCTGAAATTTAACATTCCTGGGAAGGACAAGAATAGTGTGGGAGGTGTGATTTATAGCAGTGCAGATGGGCTGGCTTGCAGAAAAGAGAAAGGGTGGAGGCGGTGGTGTGACATGTGAGTCTGAAAGATGGTGAAGGGTGGATTTTGTATAGAATGATGATTGGGTGCAATGTAAAGTTGCGCAGTGAAACTTTGAGAGCGCTTTTTCTAAAGTTTCTTTTTCAAAAATCTTAGTCTTACACGCGCATGAAGCCGCAGTACGTCAGATCCTGCAAATCTAGCAGTCTTAGATCCGTTTACTAGGGTATCTGGATAAGATTTTGTAGGTTATTCAATCTTGAGAGCTTTTAGTTGTCAAATTTTTTGTTCTCATTAAAATCCTACTTACACATTCAACTGAACCCATCCAAGTTTAAACATCTGGGTTCATCAACTGTGAAGAACACACCCGTAACGTTGAATTTGGAAAAGAAACTAAGAATTAAGTTGACTTTTGAAGTGCAACTGCATAATCTCGCTGCAGTTTCATTGAACGGAATCTATTGTGACTTAATTGCTATGTAGAGTTGATGGAAAACAGTCTCTCGTCTCATCCATCAGTTGGGAAGGGGCTTTCACGTGATGCTCTTAAATGGGCTCCTGTTTTTCTTTAAATTGATGGGCTGCATCAACTTGTGTTGTGTGGCCGCTTTTCTGAAAAAGCAAAATTTTTTGGCTTTGATTGTACAGTAGGATATGGTTTCTCGCTTCTTCTCGACGGATTGGTTTTTCTTTTCTTTTCTTTTGTCTTATTCTTGTTGTGCCCTTGCATCCATACTCTTTGGATGCTTTGAGGTTTGTTTAATAGAAGTTCTTTTTCGCTAAGTTCACCTCTCTTCCTTCATCTTTTTTATCGGTGCTTCCCTTACCTGCCAAAGTGTTTTTAAGAGATCTTTGTGGGACAAACCTGGAGAACAAAAAGGATCTTATGGCTTGAGAATATGTTACTCTACCTTCTTGTACTCGTATAGGTTTACGTACAGATATTAGAAAAAAAAATATCTCCCGCTTTAAAGTAGTGGGCTTTTATCCAAGACTCTAATTCAATTTGTGCAATGGCCTGACGACACAAATACAATTTGCATAGCTTCTCTTTTCTCCCGAATAGACGAAGAGTTTTTCATTTAATGAGATCCTAGATATCTACCTTCATTAAGTGCAGTTCGAAGACAATTTTCACATAACATTTTTCTTCATGGGCACGAGATGGTGAAGGCGTTTCTCTGTACATCGTGCTTACACTTGCGTCAACCTCCTGGTGTTGACTAATTCCCTTACAATCTCCTTTGGGCTGGAAGACTCGGCAATCCAAAACTATTGCATGACTTATTCTGTTGGGCTACATTCAATCTCAAAATAACGTTAAAAGGTCTGGTTTTCACTTTATAAGCAAATGTCTTTTATGTTGTTGTGTCGAATAAACTACCATTCACCTATTGTGGTTTTGTCTAGTGGTCAATATCTTTATGCATTTACCTAGTCTATGTCTCGCATTGAAGTCACAAACATATCTACAATTCAGGACATGATCCATAGACCAGTTAAAATGAAAAACAAAAGGAAATGACGTATCATTTGGAGAATTTGGTTGTTTACGTTTTGGTGGGTCATTTGAAACTCCATGAATGATATTATTTATAGGAACGAGGTTGTCTTGGTTCGGCGCATGACAATCTCTATTTTATATGATGTTTGGCTAATTTCTCGTAATTTATGGGAGAATGGTAGCTTCTTCAACTTCTTATAAAAATTAAGAGCTGAGTCTTAAATGTAATCTTTTGTCTATGTTCAACGTTTCGTTGGACTTGTGTTAATGTTATTCACTTCTCTTTCTCTCTCTCTCTCTCTCTCTCTCTCTCTCTCTCTCTCTCTCTCTCTCTCTCTCTCTCACACACACACACACACACAATTAATATGTTATTACAGATAAAATAACTGTATAACATGTTACTACTAATAACGTAAATGCAGAAACATACTAATAACGAACCAGCTTAAACGAACAATCGTGTGCTTGGCTCCTTTTTCTTTGGTTGATCCCCTGTTAAAGTTACTAATCCCTTATATGTTAATGACCATGGATCTCA